>JAEIIG010035264.1:0-12888 GCA_018904695.1 Drosophila parvula | reverse complement strand
CAACAACAAGTACAATCTTATGAAATTAATGGTTTCATGTACCAGGCGCGCAGAAAGTAGAAGAAGGCCAATCAGCTGTTCTTTTATAGCAGTTTATAGCAGCTGTTGAATGTCTCTCTTTCTCTCGCTTCCTCTGTGTCTCGGCTGGAGAGCTATAAAAGCCGAGCTTTCCAGTGCAACCCTGCCAACTATTCCCGCTCGATCAATGACGTCATCGCACAGATCAGCGCCAGCGCATCGTCCCTCTAATGTTTTCTGTTCGCCTGTTACCCGAAATGGGAAGCGGACAATTTGTATGGCAATTTCTTAATATTGTTTGTGTTGTTGTATAAATGATATTGTTGTAAAACTTATTGTTGTTGTTGTTCTTTTCGGCAACAACAAGTAAAATCTTATGAAATTAATGGTTTCGTGTAAAGGGTATTCAAATATAAAAAGCCATGAAAGAATGTTGAAATTATTTGAAAAACGTTTCAATATTTGTATGTATATGTATTTCTGTTACGAAACTTAATTTACATAAAAAAATACACCCTTTTGTTTGTAAGGACTACTTTGATTACAAAAATAATTACCTTCCACTGAAGGTCTTCATCATATACCAACAAAAACATATATTAGTTATGCGGATTAGATTCGGTTCCGCTTGTTTAAATGATATACCAAATACGTAATATATGTAATTTACACTTTTGAAACGCACACATCGAATTATACATTATTTATTATGCGAAATATTACACTGGTGCGAATGGTTTAACAAATTCTTCATAACAGAATTACACAATATTCTGCTCTTGCGCTCAACGAAATATAATTAACTCTGCTTAGGGTTTAACTCCGTTAAAGTAACTTAAAATACTTTCCGTCTGCTTCTAGGTCTTCCGCCCCGCTATATGATCGTCTCCGAGGAGTCATCCAGTTCTCCCTTGATCTCCGCCTCCATGGGCGCCACCACCACGTTGCTCGAGTCGTCAGGCAAAATACTCTCCTCAGCATGCGAGGCCTGGTTGATGATAAACACATTCGGGTTGACCGTAAGATTTAAGCTGGGCCCGGCTGTGGTGGTGCCCGAGCTAAGGATTCGCGCTGGAGCCGGCGACGCACTTTGTTTGACTGCCGGCCCGCGCGTAGCGGGAGACCCACGCGCAGCCAAGCTCCGGACACCAGTACCAGTGGAGGCTGCCGCCTTGCTCTGCGGCGTCACTGTTTTCACAGGCGAAACCATTGACTTGGCTTTGGAGCCGGGTTTAATCCCAATTATAGTTCCTTTCGCTGCTGATTTCTGTGCCGGCGTTTTATTTTGTGGCGGCGGTTTAAGATGTGCCGTCGGTTTGAGTTGTACCGGTGTCTTCAATTTGATCATCTAAAAAAGCAGAGTTTAATTAAGTAATTAGTGTAATTAGTAATAGTGTGCAATAAGCTTGAATTTGTCCAAAATTTGCACCTTAAAGTATGACAAAATGTGAATAGTTGGTTTTGAAGTGAAGTTCAGGGGTAAATTCGTTGGCGATGAAACGCTAAAATGCGACAGAAACAAGAAAAGGGGAAACGTACGAATAAGAACTGGGAGAGAAGAGGAAGTGATCTGAGAGGGGAGGGGATAGCGAGCAGGGTGATAAATCAGGGAAAATAAAATTATCATACAAAATTCTTCACTTCTGTCGCGGAGGATTATTATAATTATTATTTCTTATATTTCTTATATAATTATTTCTTTCGCCGTTTCTCTGCTCTAAAGTTCACTAAATTCATGTTTGAGATGTGCTCTTTGTTTTTAATGCTTTCTTGCATTGGTTGATAGACGCAAGCGAAGCTGATGAAGATTAATAAACGTACCTGTCCTCTGGTGTCTTCCACATCTTTACTACGTATGTCCAGAAATCGTGCCTCTTTGCTCGCTGCCGCCGAAGATGTAGATGCCGATAGCGGAGTGCTGCTGGCCGCAGGAGCAGGAGCTGGTGCAGCCTTTCGTCTGGGAGTCGATTCTGCAGCCTTCACATTGGAAGAACTAATGCACTTGAAGCCAATGATGTTCTTATGCGCATCGTACACGGGTTTCTTGTTCATCACTGTGTCTGTGGCAGGGCTTGCCATGTTTTGAAGCAGCGCTGGACTGCTGCTGCTGCTTGTAGCGACGGTTGGCGGTAGCATGGGCACAACGGGAGTTGCTGGTGTAGAGACCCCGATCCTCTGGTTTACACGCACCTCTGTCTGAGGCGGCACGGTGCTGCTGCTGCTGTTGGTGGCCTTGTTTAAGTAGTGCACGTAGTTCTCCAGCAGCTTGGTGCCCACATCCACGTCAATTGGCAGCAGGGTGCTGGTCTTCACCATCTCCTCGATGGTGCACTGTCGCTCTGCCAACGTCAAACTGGCTGTCCGCCGGCTAAGTGACTGAAGAACCAAATCGAACAACTGCACCCGAGTCTGCAGCTCTGTGCGTTGCTTGTCCGCAGGGAAGAGCGTTGGCAATTGGATGAGGGACAGGGGCTGATTGGCAACCATCGCTGGGTCGCTGGCTGCCGGCGTTAATCCTGCCCCACCAGGAGGCATCATCTTCTTGGTCAGCGTTGTGCCCGGCGGCAGTTGTTTGGTCAGGGAGTCAATGGATGACGATACAGGAGAGGCAGGAGGTATAGGCGTGCTGGACGAGGCTGATGGGGCAGCTGGAAGGGAGAAGCGCGGTTGAAGAAGGGGAGCAGAAGGTGGTTTTGGAAAAGGTGATGCAATAGTAGCCAGACCGGGAGGGTCTATAATGGCAGCGGGAGCGGAAACATTCGGTCCTTCACTGGATGCCAGCTCCTGGTCCTTGCTCAGCAGCTCCAGCTTCGCTCGCACCTTATTCGGTATATTCTTGTCCGCCTTGGAGATAAACTTGGTGGTGATGACCAGGTACTGCGGCATCTCCAGCACTGGCGCCTCGACCTTGGCATGAAGGCGCGTCGGATCAATGGCCGCCATCGGTCCATCCAGGTTAGGACAGCAGAAATCGAGGCCCACGTCGCCGTACTTTCCTGAATGTCGATTCGGGTAGAGAAAGGAGAACAGTTTGGTGTGGCCAAAGGAGTTGGCGCTACTAATGCTGGGCGCCGAGGGAATTTCATTGGAAGCGGTAGGAGTTGGGGCACTCATGACAGTGACGCCTTGCCGAGTGGAAGAGACGCTCACCTCGGCGACCAGCGGTGTTTGCGGCTCTGCTAGTGTTGGTGCTGCTGGCGGAGGTGGTGGTGGTGGAGGTGCAGCAACCAGGGGCGGTTCCCGTTGAAAATCCGCCTCCATGGGCTCCGGCGGTGCCTCCTCAGGCTCCGATTTCACTTCCGCCACGGGAATGGGTACGGGTAGGGGCATGGGTAGGGTAGTCTTCATCTGCGCCTTCTTTACGACGGCCAGCCCCCTGGCATCATCCAAAAGTCTCTCCTCGTTGGGCAACGAAGGAGCTGGAGTTGGGATTTCAACGGTCTGAGTATTATGTGGCACGAGGACGGGAAGGGGAGCCTGAACAGATAAAAGCGGCATGGGTGCACTAGATGAAGAAGTCGGAGGAGTTGCAGCTTGAACCGATGGCGGCTTGAGGACTCGTATCGGCACCAATGGGGGCAGTGGCGGCATCAGGATAGCCCTTGGTTCCGGCTGATAAGTATTGTTCGTTTCCGACGTTGATTCCGCCGCCGACTCTGTGTCCGATGCCACATCATCCGCAGAAGCTGGAACTTTCCGAGGTGCTGGTACTGTCTGCTTCTTCAGCCACTGGTTTACCACTCGTCGATTGATTCTAACCCGAAGCGGGCGAACCTTTACCTCACGGTCTACAGGTTTCGTTACGGCTGGTTTCGGGGAGACCAGTGGAGCCTTGGGGCTAGCCGCCGACGTCGGATCCAACCCGGCAACTGTTATCTTCACGGGAAATGCCACGGCACGACTTTCCTGGCTAAGATTTTCTTGTGGCTGCTGTCGCCCCTCCTTGGGTAGCTCCTTGGATCGCTTGGGCTCGCTCGCCTCGGTCGCGTCGATTGCCTTTCTCTTCTGAGCGGCTGGCATACGCTTAAAGCGACCTCTTTCGCCCCGCTTTCTCTCCTGTGCCACTGGCTTGGATGGTTCTGATAGCGCTGACGCTGGCGTTTCCGTTTCGCTTGATGCTGGCGGGAGAAGTTCCTTGGCAGGATTTCGCGTCTTTTCAGCCGAAGGAGTTGGTGTGGGTGCCAGGGATCTGCTGGTGCTGGCAGCTCGGGTCATGTGAATCGATTGGGCCAGATTTACAGTGCGCGGGGTGACGGCCACAGTCGGTTTTTCCATGCGAATTGTGGCCTGAGCCTTAGATTCTTTACCCTGTTCCTCTGCTGCTTTCTTGGCCGTCTCGCGACCCTTGGGAGGTGTCAGCACTTGCGCAGTACTCGCAGATTCCACGCTCTTTGCGGCTGTCTTGACAGCTTCGTCCAATTTCGTGGGTTCCATTTTCTTTACCAGCCTTCCTTTGGGCTGTAGGGATTTCCGGGAAGCTAAAGAGGGGACTCCCTCAGATCTACGGGCCTTAGTTACATCCACTTTTGTTGGAGCTTTGCGAGAGTTCAAGGCTGGGCCGTCCGACTTTCTGGCTTCCGTCTTCTTTGGCATCTCCACTGGCAGAGATTTGACGGCAGGTACAGCAGCTGGAGCATCGGGTTTCTTCGCTGGATTGGCAACTGCTTTTGGTGGGACTTTCTGTTTGCTTTTGTCCAATGGATTCTCGGGCGGCGCCACCTTTGTCTCAACCTTCTTTTTGGCCTCCGATTTACGAGAGACCGTCTTCTGCGCCTCCACCAACTGCACTTTTCGGGGAAGAACTGGTGATGTCTCCAAGGATTTGGTTGAAGATGAAGTATCTGCCAGGGGAACCACCGAAACGGATATGTTCACCTTTCTGGGAGCACTGGCCGCCGCTGATTTGTCTTCTTTTTTGGGAGATTCATTCTTCTTGCTGGGTGGCGGCATCAAGGCTTTCTTGGTGACCACAAGCATCGACTGACCACCACCCAGGGCCTTACTCACTTCGGCTTCAAGCTTGCCTAGAGACTTCCTGTTTTGAGCAGTTGAAGCCGAACCCGTAGCCTCTCCTGGAGAGGGCTTGCGCAGATTGAGCGTGGAACTCAGCAAGGTCTGTACCATGGGCTTCTTGGTTGGCCCTTCTCCCGTTGGCTTATCATCGACTGGCTTCTTGCCAGGCGCTGGTATGATGACTTGCTTCGTGATCTCCGCGTGGTTGGGTCCCTTCGCTGCGGCAGCAGCTCTCTTGGCCGCTTGCGATGTCTGCGGCTGCTCGGTTCGAGTTTCTTTCACTGGCGACGTCATGATGGTCTCGTTGCCTATGATGGAGATAAAGTTGCTGTCCGGGTCAGTTTTGGTGCGCTTGAGGGCTGGTCGCTCCTCTACGTCCTCCTGCTGGTGACGACGTCGTTCTGTGGGTAAGGAAACATGCTGTAAATATTCAAGGGATTACTTAAGTACTCACCATTTTGAAGAATTTTCTTCCGCTTGTCAATATTTGACTTCAACCTCATCTGTAGCTTTCGCTTAAGGCCTTCTAAATCACAAAGAGAAATAGATTAAAGCAGAGGGAAAAGGAGAAAACATTAATTCGAAATGTTAATATATT
This sequence comes from Drosophila parvula, assembly GCA_018904695.1. Taxonomy (NCBI): domain Eukaryota; kingdom Metazoa; phylum Arthropoda; class Insecta; order Diptera; family Drosophilidae; genus Drosophila; species Drosophila parvula. The sequence goes on along the minus strand of JAEIIG010035264.1, from coordinate 7,259 downwards.
AAATAATATATAAATAATGTATATATGCATAGATTGAGCTAGCTATTAACCATCTGGCTGTGAGGAATCCGCTTCCCGCTTGCGCGTGCTGCGCTTCAACCCGCTGCTTGTGCTGACTTCGGCGACACCTGTTGTTTCTGTTTCCGTTGCATCCTGAGTTGGAGTTGGACTGGGAGTGAATTCGCCAACATTCGTTGCAAAATTTTCTGTTTCATCGGTAGGAATTTCCTTTGCTAAGGAGTCGTCTGGATCAGTACCGTCCTGTGTAAGGGGTTCTGCTGTTGGATCAGGCTCTTCTTTGGCGGCGTCCTCTTTAAGATGGTCCTCCACTTTGGAAGGTTCCTCCTCTTTGTGAAGTTCCTTCTCTTTGGGAGGTTCCTCCTCTTTGAGAGGTTCGTTCTCTTTGGGAGGTTCCTCTTCTTCAGGAGCTTTCTGCTCTTCAGAAACTTCCTCATCCTTAGAAAGTTTATTCTCTTTCGGATTTTTCTCCTCTTCAGGAGATTCCTCATTTATAGTAGTTTCCTCATCCTTATGAGGTTCCTCCGCTTCGTGGTTATCCTCTTCGGCATTCTCCTCTTTTAATTGTTCATCAGTGCCTGATGGATTTGGGGTTTCGTTCACGGTAAGAGCATCTCCCGTTGTGGCATTGTTGTTAGATATGTCAGAGACTTTTTCATTAGATTGGTCAGGTTCTTGCTCCTGATTTATAGTGTTATCCACTGATTTTTTAGCTGCCTCCTTAGGAACTTCATTTTGAATATCTTCTGTTGCTTCCTTGGAAACTTCCTTTGCAACAGGAATATTTTCCAACACGGCATTAGGTTCGCAGACAGTCTGGGACACCGTCTCAGGTTTATTTCCCAAATCGGGAACTTTAGCTTCTTTTATGCTCTCCAATATCTTCCTAAATTTCTTTCTTTTGCTTGTCGCCTTTGGCTCAACTGTACTGCCTTTTTCCTCACATGTACTCATCAAATTTGAAGTAGGAGTTCGTTTTACCAGTACCCTAAGCTTGCGACAGGGCAAGGAAATGCTGGGAGGAGTTTTTGGGTCGGTTTTGGATTCGTTAACAGGCTTTGGACTAGTCTCTCTCTTGACATCTTGCAACTTTGATGGACTACTGTTGCTGCTAGTGTTTTTGGCATCCGCTTGGGTAGACTCCTCCTCCCCTGGCTTCTTTTCCGAATTATCAGAGGAAGCTTCAGGTGTAGCAGTAATGGAAACTGGTTCTTTGGGTGCAGAAGCTGAGATCGGTTTAATAGATTTACGTTTATTTTCCATTGATTCCTCCTTTCTCTTGGATTCCGTTTCAGATTCTTTGCCAGTAGAATCCTGGTCACCTTTGGGAGTTGACACTTGGTTTCTCTTTCGTGCTTTTATTTTCGGGGACGTGGGCTCCATAGCATCTTGAGTGGTGGGCAATGGTGCCTCCGTTCCACCAGAATCGGAGGGATTTTCACTTTGGTCGTTTTCAGTGTCCTCAATGGAAACAGCTTGCCTGCGCTTTTTAATCCTTCCACGTTTTACTCCCGAGACCCCGGGTTTATCCTCTATTTCAACTGGTTCAACCTTAGTTGGAGTTAGCGTTTCAACGTCCACGATCATGTCTTCATCAGTTTCAGTGCTGATGTCTTCTTTGGGTTTGATATCTCCTTTGCCTTGTCTGCCTATGGCTTTCTTCTTGAAGTTCTTTTCCTGCGCGGTTTCCTTTTCCAAATGATTCGGATCAGCTTTACTCTCCGGCGTTGGATTCATTTTCCTTGATCTGCCTTTTTTCAAGCACTTTTCAGGCTCCGTTTCGATTTGACGTACGCTGTCACCCGACTTATCCTTATGACTTTTTGCCAGTGTGACCGTCTCACTTTTCGATTTGTCATTTCTGTCCTTGGAAGTTTCTTTCTCTTTAGTCCTAGCCTGGTTTCTGGGGGTTTCTCTGCCCCTGGAAGAATACGATTTGGCCGGAGGTGGGGACGAGTCCGTATTTAACTTAACTTTGCTAGAAATTTGTTCACCCTCAACTGGAGTTTCTGGCTTTAAATCGTTTCCTTTACTGCTCGTCCTCAAATGATTTTTCTCCTTTTCGACTGCTAAACTTTCGGTGGTCGATTCGCTTTCCGGTTGGGCTTTCTTCTTGCCCTTCTCCGATTTGCGAGACCTAGACTTTCGTGGACTGAAAGGTTTATTCTCAGCCTCTTCTTTGGATTGTTCATCGGCTGGGATTTCCGTTGGCTCCGCTTTTTGCTCTGCTTCGCTGGAGGTCGATTGCTCTTCAGTTAATTTGGAAGTAAGAGGAAGCTCTTCGTTTGGCTTTTCCACAGTTTCTTTCGCCTTTCGGCCTCTTCTTTTCTTTAAAGGCTTCACCTCCACCGTTTTGGCATCAGTCTCATCGGAGCTTGGCTTATATTCAGCCAACATTATAGCATCTGGCACTGGTATATCCTTCACTGCATTGTTGGCTTCATCCACACACTTCGGTTCAATCTCAGGTGCGGGCGATTTCATATCCTTTGCCAACTTGGAGCGCTCTTGGGAGGAATGGCTTTCAGCTGGCGATTTTCCCAGTCTCGGGCTACTTCGCCTTGATGAATCGTCTTTGAAAAGAGTAAGTTCACTTTTTAGTGGCAACTTGCCACGACTTTTGCGTTGCGTTTGCTTAATTACAGTGCTTTCCGGGGTTTCCGGTTTATCCGATCGAAGGGTACGACGGGCAATCGAACTTTCCACAGCCTCTTGGAGTTCATTACTCTTAACTGGTGATGAGTTGAGTTTGTTAGTTGGAGTATCCACTCTCGGTAGATCTTCGGACTCTTTAATGGGCGCCGCCAGGTCCTCTTTAGCAGATTGCTCTTGAACATTGTAGGGTTCTTCTTGAGGCTCGGACGATTGCTCTTTTTTCGGAGACTGATCAGCAGGTAAAGGTGGCTCTTTCTCGGGAGATGTCTCTTTGTCAGGAGATAGGTCTTTAGTTGGGGACTGACTTTTAGTTGGAGATTTCTCTTCAGCTGGGGGTTGTCCCATAGCTGGGGATTTTCCTTTAGCTGGGGACTGACATTTAGCTGGAGAATGTGCTTTAGCTGGTGATTTCTCTTTAGCTTGCGGTTGCTTTTTAGCTGGGGAATGATGTCCTTTAACTGGGCTTCGCTCTTTCTCAGGCGATGGCTCTTTAGTTGGGAATTGCTCTTTGACTTCTGTTTGTCCATCAGGTGTGGAGGTCTCCTCGTCAGGCTTTCCCACGACCTCTGTTATAGTCTCCTGCTCCAATTCCTTGACAATATCAATGACCGGATTTTGATCGCCGACCACGGCAGCCGCTACTGCAGCCTCAGTCACCTCAATGCCTTTGCCCACTTCAGCAGCCAGGATCTCTTCGGCCAATTTAATATCTTCAGCCAGCTGGGAATCACTCTCCTCCAGTATATTTCCCGTTCTCACAGAGGTTTTTGCAGAGGCATCCAAAGCATCGGCGAGTTCGGGCGTCAAGGCAATTTCACCGGCAGTTTCGATTGCACTTTCGATTTCCTCCAGTTCCTTTATGGCCATTGTGGCTTCGTTTTTATTATCCTTCTGAGTTGTCTCTGGTTGCGGTTGCCAATCCTCAGGGTCCAGTTCTTGAGGCTTAACTACCCTTTCGGAAATTTCGCTGTTATCCACAGCGGTGTCAAACGATTCGGTTGATGTGTTCACCGTGGGCTGTGGTTCCTTTTCGAGATTCATTCGCGCAGCATCTTCAACCAGGGCTAAGCTCCTGTCGGGGGCACTTTTGAGATCGGTTTCTTGGTGGCATGATGATGACATGCTAATATCGTCCTGGGATGCGAGTTCTGCAAACTCTTTGGCTTTCTCTAACTCTGAATTCAGTTCACGCTCTTCAGGCGCCTCCTGCTGTTCCATCAAATCCTCCTCCTTGACCGCTTCTACACCGCTCGTTGCCATCGGAACATCCTCATCTTTGGGCATAGGTTCTTGCACAATTTTTGCCTTCACTTTGGCATGTTTTTTAGGCGGTCTGCCGCGCTTCCTCTTGACCGGCACTGGCACTTCTCCTTCTCCTTCCTTGGCACTACCGAGCACACTGTCCTCCATGGTCGCAGCCCGACTCTTTCGCGGCGTTTTCCCTCGCGACCGTCCGCGCTTGGGAAACGCTGTCTCACTCTTCGACCTCCGCAACTGGCTGTTCGTTCCCGACGCCTCGGAGCCATTGTCAAGTCGTTCGCTGGAGTAGGTGAGCTTGCGAACGTGACTCGTGGCCAGATCGGACTCGGTGCCCGGCTCCCCGGGGATCTTGGACCTGGATCTGCTGCGATTCTTAGAGCCAGAGAGCTTCTCATACTCCACCGAGCGCTCAACATCAATCTCCAAGATCTGCTCGGCCAGGTCTTGGGTCATGCGCTGCAGCGTGTCCAGCGTAAGATCATCATCCACCTCGAACAGTCGGCGACTGGCACTGGTAGCTTTTGTGGGCGTGGAGTGGGCGCTGCCGGTGGCCTTAGTTGGCTCGCGGTCCTTCTCCTGCTCCTCCTCCTGCACTTTGCCACTGGCTGCGAAACAGAAAGCAGAAGAAAAGTTACAAATGTAAGGGTGCGGCGGGAAATAGGGAGGTTCACGGGGGCGCTCATGGTCGAGGAATGCTCGATTGCTCGTCCCAATGGAAGTCGGTGCAAACTTACCCACTGATCGCTCATTTGCATGCTTAACCTGTTCGGAGGAAGAGGGTTTCTTTTCGTTGGAGCGCGATTTCCTAGCAAAACTCTGCTTCTTATAGATTGGCGGCGCTTCGGCGCAACTGAGATTATTCAAATAGGACTGAAGGCGCTCATAGATGACGCTCTTCATAATCGACGGCTGACTCCGCACATTCTGCTCATTCTCTTCATCCTGCTCCCGCTGCTCCGGCTCCGGGCCATTGTCGTCGGAAACAACAGGTGTCACGGTGTCTACACGGTTTGTGTTTTTACATATTATAAATATTATCAGAGGGTTGGCAGTATCAACTAGTTAATAACGCTGACTTACCCGCCACCGATGTGGTCCGGCTCGTATCCGTTGATATGTCGATGACTGGCTCGGCGTCCTCGTCCGCGGAGTCGTGATCGTCGAAGAAGTCCGATTCGAATGTGTACGACGAATCGCTGTCCGATTCCCCAAAGAACTCTGCCAGATCTGTTCAAGTTAAATGAGCATCAAAAATTACAAGAAAAACAAACCATTAAGTTCAACTTACTTAAGGGATCCGTTTTTGGCTCGTGCTTGGGCGGCTTTAGGTCTGTCTTCTGGGCCTTTAAAATGGTCACCGCCTTGTTCTTGCCGGCACTGCTGCTGCCGTTTACAGAGTTTGGCTTGCCCGTATTCTTATATTTTGCACTAAGACCAGGAGCAGCTGTAGCGGGGGCAGCAGCACCTTTGCCGGACTGCGCCGGCTTTGGCTTTCGGCTGGCTAATTTTCCACGAAGGCTGCAATTGCTGCTGCTGCTGCTGCTGCTCCTGAACAAAGCATCGCTGTAGGACTTCTTAGACCTTGCCTGAGAAGTGCTGGGCTTGGGTACAGTCAATCGCTGGGTTGAACGCATTAGGGCTTGGCCTGTGGATAAATCTTACACATATACAAAGATTCGGCTCCATAAGCAATTAATTGCAACTCACCCAAATCGTCCACCGAGTCATAGGACGAGAAGCGTTCGCGCCGCTTGTTTGGCTTCGATTTACATGGCTTCCGGTTGAACAGCGCGTCCAGAGCATCGTTCGAGTCATCGCTGGAGGAGGGGGGAGAGCGATGACGCCGGCTTTGCGACTTGGTGCCTGAACCTTCGGTCAGATTGATCAGATCGTCGTCGACGGACTTGTCAAGGAACAGCTTCTGAAAGATATCTGCATCGAGGGAGGACGAGTTGCTCGAGTCTGACGAAATGCGACGCCGACGGGCGCCGGCAGTCTGTCGCACATCGCCGATTTTGATGCCTGCAAACACAGGGTATACACACACATTACACATTACATTATTCCGATTGCCCTTCAGAGCATCCGTGTAGACGGCACACACGCACCTGGCAGCACCAAATCTTTGTACTCGTCGAGATATTCTATTTCTTCCATGTTACACTTTTCATGTGCGTCGTCCCGAAAGTAATCACAGCGATGCCCGGCACTCTCATAAATAAAAGTTAGGCAAAGAATGCAAAACTAATTTTGGCGTCAAGAAGAATCGAAAATTCTCATTAAGCGTGATCAAGCGACCAGATTTTAAATCTTTTTCACCGTAAAAAAAAAAAAATCTTAAATATCAAGCAAAAATGCTGCCGCTGTTGTAAGGTGAACGTAGGGCAATTGTGCAAAAACGGCGACGCGTTTTGCCGCGCTTCGGCAGGGCTGTATGGTGCAGCTGTCACTGGTTAAATAGCCATTCAATAGATTTAAACATAGCGTTAATTTGCTGTAAACATTTGTCACGATGTTTGAAACACCTTTTATTTAATTTGTTTACTTATATACTTAGTTTATTGTTTAAACGACGCCACGAAAATGAAGAGTTGCCTTGCAAAAAAAAATCTAAAAATATCTCTTATCCAGGGCAGCAACCGATTTTGTTATCGAATATTCACTAATAAAATATCGATGACTTCATTTTTTTTTATATTCAAAATGTATAAATTATGTTCAAACGTCCATAAATGTTTCACTATACAATAACTAATCAAAGTTGTACGATACCTACATCTATACTTGTTATTTTGGCTTAATGTTTCTGGCGTAATCGTATATCGTATATTGTCAGTTCTCACTTTTAATCTTTTCATGGGATTGTAAACATTGTATGGAATGCTTAATGAGAAAGAGAAATTATAAACATCAGTTTTCATTAAAACCATTCCATTTCCTTACCAAATTTAATTAATTAATTTAATCATATGTTTTTTTTCGATTACGAAACAATTAAATAACCATCAGTAGCAATCAATTGTATATATGTATTTTAAATTGCTGTCATACTCAAAAGGCTTGTCTTAACATGGTTTTCTCTAGAATTTGTGAGCCGATAGTTGAAGTGTAACTCCCATCTCCAGAAGTCCTCGAAAGAATACGAATTGCAGCCCTGACATAAGCCTGAAGTATCGTTCTATCGGCTCCGAAACCACCACTAACGTGACGTGGAACGAAAAAAACGAAGCAGACACGAAGCCGAGCCGAGCCGTCAGATTCGTATTGCTATTCCACCGCTCACATTTTCCAGGTCAGCACCGTCAATCGCAGTCAGTTCCGTGAGA
>JAEIIG010035258.1:0-95361 GCA_018904695.1 Drosophila parvula | reverse complement strand
GAGGCCCTTTCATATAAGTTTGTATGGGGACCAACCAAGCCATCGAGTTTTCGTCGTAATTACCGGACGAACGCTATAAGCGGAGTTGTTATAGCCGGATTCTACTGTACTTTGATTTGGACTTTTTGATCATTTTGGGAAAATATTCCTCAATTTTAAATTAAATGGGTTAATGTTTAACCGGCCAAATCTTTATGGTAAATTCTGCTCAATCTATGTACATACATATGTCGACATAGAAGATTCCACATAATAACATAAATATTCGAATTCTAAACAATTGTAATATACTTTTCATATAGATTTAGCCTTCTTTAAGTACAATAAAATCTACAACTTGCAGTACTTTAACATGCATACATAAGTGTGCTGTGTGGCAGCAACCTTGTTGCGGTTATGTTCAGCAATTAATGAAAGTTTTATTGCATACTTTCGTGCACAGGGCTGGGCTACAAAATGCAGGGTTGGCTTGCGTGTAGCTTCCCTTTTTTTTTTGTGTTTTCTGCCCTAGCGTAGGATGTACACATACATATGCATGTATATACATACATACATACATATGAATGCAAATAGAAGCGCTTCCAATAGTCGGCCTGTTAAAAAGATTCTTTTTACTTACATATGTATCAAAACAACATTTTTTAGTTAACTGCCTGGGCCTAACCCTAATTTAATAATTGGCAAAACCATTTTGTGGTGTCTGGTTTTTTCCACTTATTTTTGATTGCGTGCAATTTACGTTGGGCCAATTGTTCATTTTTTGGACTCGGGCGCATGGCTTAGTTTTTGACCTTCTCCAGTGGGCAGTGCTGCCAGAGGCGCGGTTGATAAATGACCGCCGGGAAGGGGCCCCAGGGTGACGGAGAGCTGCAGCCACCGGGAAGCTACAGCAGGCGGTAAATCATGAATGCAGGCCACTGCCGATGCCTGCACTTCCTCGTCCTCGCCCTCGTGGCCACATATACATACATACATAGTACACCCACTCGCCCGAAGACGGCTGTCAGATGGCGTACATCCGCGCATTTTTCTGCCTCCGAAACGGGCTAAACCGCTGGCTCAGCTGCTCAGTGGCCGAAAATCAATCGCGCTCGGCATTAATCAAAAACCCATTTATCAGCAAGTGGGCAGGCCGCTCTCTCGGAGGTTTATTAGCTGCCGGCTGGCCACGGCTGGTGATTAGTTGAGCGTTAACCCCGGGTCGGTTCAGTTTCGGGCGCCACACCAAAAAAGCAAACGGCAGAACCGAGAGCTGGAGCGCAAATTGCAATGAATATTTCACGCGAAATGGAACCTGATGGGGAGAAATTTCTCGGGCCTGTTGGATGAATTGGCGGCCCGGGCCAGAACCATTAATCTCGACCAGCAGGTGACAATTGCCGGCTGCACTATCCTCAAATCCATTAGTGTTCCACTTTGTCCAAGTTAAGTGAAGTAAAGGTTATAGCACACCTATTCCACGAACAGATCCGATTGATGTGTGAACACGAAAGGAATCCGAACGCAATTAAATTCCTATCCATACATATTTACTACGTTTCATAAATAATAACTGCCCTACATGTGTAAGCGCCACTCACGCAAAAAATGAAACAAATTGGGGCCCGGAGTGAGCTCCACCTAGGATTCCGAGCCAGTTCCGGGTCGAGTGGATCAGCAGCAAGTTGTGCATCGTCCTTGCTTACAAACAGGATTACAACCTCACAAACAGCAATGGAAATAAAAGAACCAATATCAAGCAGGATGTTAACGCTCAGTGCACGGGGTCTTTTGGTATGTCGACTTATGTACATACATATATTTTTGTGCACACGGAAAACCAATCGCACTCTTTGATGTGATGTAACGTTATTGGAAACTATGAAACTAAGTTCGTCATTCAGAAGAAGTCCTTTGACTGTAACAAATTTACAACAGACATGACTTTAACATTTGTAACCTCCTTTGAGAATCTGGTTTACACACCTATCTTAAAGAAGTATAAAAGATACATATAGTCGAGTGCGCTCGCCTATAAGATATCCGGTACTTCAAACTTTATGAATTTGTTTGGGATTATTATTTTTTTTTTTTTTTTTTTTTTTTTTTGTATGATACATAATACCAAAAAAATATTGTGTCATCCTTTTATATCTACCACAGCTCGTTTTGTAATTTTCAGTTGCACATCTTTAACTACACATAAAGAATTATGGCATCCTACAATTGAAATGACGCGTACTCTTCTCAGTTTAAGTATATATTTCTCTAAAATTCTTAGTTTAAGTATTTCGTCATCAGTTTGAGTACAAAAAACTGAATGAATACAAAAATGTTTTTCATCGAAATTCAGATAATACCTATAGGTATCGAGATTCATTTTAATTATGATTTGTAACAAATCGTGACTATTAAAAATAAAAACTCAGCGGTGCTACATCGAGAAACTTTTCCTTTAACTAATGTATTTAAATTTCCTGTTTGTTGAGTTCTGAAGATTCCCAATTCCCGAAGATTTACAATTTTTCAATAAACATTTTCAATAAGATTATAATATGGTAATTCAATATTGTGTGGAAAGACAGATTTCAGAGACCATAAGAGCAATGGCTATCAAATTTAGTGACAACATTCATACCATACATTCAGATCAAGGATCTCTGCAATTTAACTCCTATGTCCTCCACCCAGACGCGTTCATCGAATTTTGTCAGGTAGTAACGCGGTAAGCATAGACGTCCTCCGGAAAAGCACAGCGAATCTGGGGGACTCTAATTCCACTTCTTCAGCTCCTCTTCTTCTACTTCTGTCGAGACAAGTTAAAGAAGGGGCGCTCGGAATCGAAAAGGATAATTTTCAGAATAAAATAAATATATATGAAATTTATACATTTACCCAGGTGTGCTGTGAGCATTAGTTATGTTGGCAGCACCAATGAGTATTTTTTATCTAAACAAAAAAAAATCATAACGTATATATTTATTTTAATAAATGAAAATATCGAAGTAGGGAGACGGTTAGCTTATAATGTGTCCCATGCAGCAATTAATATACACTTTTAGATATGTTTGTTCCATTTTACTATTCGCATAAAATTACTCTCTAAGCTAAGTCAACGTAAATAAGATTATCGACAGAGAATCCGTATCTTTCTGGCTAAAAAGTGATTTCCGCCCCACAATTACTTATCTATTGCCTTGGCTTTATTTTGGTAATATAAATGCGAATGAACACAAGCCCATTGGACGAAATGAAGTCAGTATACATTTGCAATAGGAAAAATTTTAATGAAAGTGTGTTCAATAGTATGGTGGATAATCTTTGGATTTTTTGCTTAAGTTGAATGAAGTTAGGAAAACGAAAGAACCTTGGTTCCTCCCGGCAGTGAGAAAATTAGTCGGCATGGAGGTGCTGCTGTCGACGCTTGGCGCGGCCCCGTCCTAGTTTTTTGGCACGCAATTTGGCCATGTGCGACATGACCATGTAGCTACCAGGCAGGATTAACAGCAGAAGGTAGATTTTCAGGAAGAGCACCATGTCGAAGGTGATGTTCCAAGTGTTGGGCATTTCCACGGTGAAGCGCTTTGTCTCATCGATGTAGGGAATATTTCGTAGTACTATGATCCCCTCGCACAGGATACCCATAGGGTACAGCGGGATCCATATCGTGTAGCGCAGCCATGTGAGCAGACCCACCTCTCGGCCCAAAAGCTGGGCCAGATAGAAGGGATAGCTGGCGGGAAAACAGGAATATGTTATGATTGCATTCAAACTTTGAGGCAAAACTGACTCACCGCACCAGCTCGACCAGCGACCAGATTATGAACACATAGAAAACCACGGGCTTGGCGTGCATGCGTGGCTCCATGTCGATCATTAGGAACAGAATAAAGTTGCGCCCGGACACCTGGAAGAAGGGCACTACAGGGCTGCCCTTGGTGTAGCCGAAGAGCGGGTGCATCACCTCAAGATACTGCAGCAGCTGGACGAACTTAAATGCGTTCCCCACATTGGCGTACGTTTTGCCGATGCTGTCGGCCCCATCGCGATAGTAGAGCACGCCCATAACCGCCACCATGTACAGGTAGCCCACGAACATGGCCAGGTTGTAGAAGATCATGTAGACTTTCTTCGATTTCTCTGCAACAGCATAGAATCTGACAATTAGGAAGAACTTATGTGGTTTGTATCGATGCCCCGACTCACCCTTGAAGTAGCCGAGCTCTCGCTTCTGCAGTTCGGCATACTCCTTCTCGTAGTCTTCCCGCACGTCGCGCGGCTTCTCCTCCAGTTCCGCATCGTCCTCCGTTCGCCAGCGATCGAAGTCGATCTTTAACCAGTGGGGCTTCTGGGGAGTGGCCACCAGACGGGGCCACCAGGCAGGCTCCAGTTTCCGGATCTGCAGCTCTATCTTGTTGTCGCTGACCACAAAGCCCGCTGACTCGTCGTCTATCAGAGAGTAGAAGTGCAGTTGAAACTTGTACGCATTAACCCCGCGGGCTCCGTAGCCATTGGCACTGAAGTTCACTGAAACCGGCGAAAAGTCCGCAATGGCACCCTGCGAAAATTCTCGGTGCATTAGTATTGATTTTTCGCAAGTAGCGCCCGGTCAGGTCCATAAAGGCAAACACTCATATGCACATACCTTGGCATCTTTGAGGTCGACTTTGAGCAGCAACGTCTTTTTGGTCTGCGACCAGTAGACAAATGGGCTGAGATTTGTCATTTTAACGGCAGAAGTCAAAACATCTCCTGATAATTACTAGCCCCCGATAGATTAGCGCTGGCTGGACACCGATACAACACTATCGAATATAATATAGGTAGGACACTATCGATATTTCTCAGACTATCGCATTATTTCAACAAAATATTTGGGGTGTTCTCTTTATGACAAAAATGTCAAAAAGCTTACCAGCTGTTCACATTCAAATTGAACTTTTTGAAAATGTAGTCATATAGAGAACCCAACGTCACAAAAAATAACAGCTTAAGTGTGCAGATTGCAGTGTGCACTATCCTATGGCTTACGATAAATCGTCATAACATCTTTTTATCGATACTTGAAACTGTTTGCCATTTCTATTCTTCAGCAAAACGGAAGGATCTATCGATTGCTTTTCAGCTGCGATAGTACATCATTAGAAATTTTGCTTACTGTTACAGGCTGAATGATGTGACACTTCGTTTCAGGGCAGCTAGGGTCCTTCTGGGCGCGGATTTAAAAAACTGAAATGGTGGTTTAAGCACAAGATGTGTGAAATGGTTTTTGTTTTTTTTTTTTAGCAATAGTAAGCTCAAAATCCATCTTTGGAGACACCAATAGATTCTCCACACTCCACATGGATAGTGTGGATTCCGCCAGTATGCCTGGGTATAAATAAAAGCTATAATAGGTAAAACTTCAGCCAAACTAATAAATCCTGATTGCGTGCATATATAGTATCTTAATGATAGTATGGAAGATGTATGTACATTTTCTAACAAGAAAACACAAATTATTAAATCAATTTCAGAGTAAATGATTAAGCTTAATTAGACGTAAGAAATTTGTCGTAAGTTGTTGATAAATTAAACAAACTTTTATACGTCGATTTTTCCTTCGTCTCATTCTTCCGCACGTTTTGGTCATTTTGATTTATGAGTCTCCACCGCAAAAGTCGGAAGTTGTCAGACAACGGAGCAAAAACCAAACAGAAAAACGAAACAACCCGCCACACCCCTCTGCCCAGTCATAGGTCTTGTATCCTTTTGTGTTTGTTTGGCGGCGAGGGCGCTGAAGGACCAGCCAGACAAGGCAGCGCTGTCGTTGTCTATTCGGCTTTCCTCCCATCGGGGGCGTTGCTAAAACAAGAGGCGACAACTTGTCAGACTAGTTTTGTGCCATTGAATTTTGTATTTACGAACTGGAGCAGCGACAGTGGAGCATACGTGTGTCACCAGGATCAGAGCCAGGCTAGAGGAATTGCAATCGCTAATCCCAATGAGTATTTTCTGCATTATCTCTTTTGCAGCCATCACCAGCACAATTTCATATCACTTTGCACCACGACAGCGGCACAGAATCGGCAGGAAGCGGTGGAAAATGCTGCGCTTCCTCAAGAATCGTTAGGCCCGGCCTCTGTCCAGGCTCCGACATCGAACCGCCCATCTATCTATATATGTGTATATGCTTAGCTGTATCCGTATGCGTATCCGTGTCTGTATCTATATCTTCGTGTCAAGGTAAGTCCACTTATGCTTCCAATATCTTCCGTATTGAAACATCGTTAGAGTTGCAAAGTTCTCAGGTGCCCCCATCAGTTTGGACTTCTCTTTTCCGACCATTATCTCGATTCCCCTTCAGGACCCACTGTTGCATTATTAAGAGTGCAATTTCGTAGCCGGCGGACACGAGCAACGACCTTCCAATGGCAGTGACCCAAAAAATTATCCCAGGCTCCTTAATTATGCATGTCCTGCCTGCGGCTGTGCCACTGCCCGTGTCCTTAGGCTGTGCCTGTGTGGGTGCATGCGTATGGGAAGGTCAACCTCCTTAATAAACAGATGTTTCGGCCTGTCAGTCCATTGTAGCGTATACGTGCTGCCTGCTCGGCGTTGTAACGCTCCCGCACATCCTCCATTTGATTGTCCCTAATCACCGTTAATGACATCGCTACATGCTTACATAACTGACGTATTCAACTCGTACATACACACTCGTATAGTATATGGCGCATATATTATATATAATATCAAGATAAATAGCAATGCGGCTGCTGACATTTCCCCCCACCTGCGCCGCCTTGTTTGTTGTCCGTTTCCATATGTATTTGCTGCCGGCGCCCAAACAAAACGCAGCAAATGGTTAAGGTCAAGCTAGACGGGAGTCGAGTGAGTGAGCAGGAGCCGAAGGACATCGAGTGGTGCGGGCCAGGACACAGGAGTTCCCTCTGTGTCTATCGAGCGCGGCGGCACGCGTGTTCGTACGAGTTCACATTATGAATTCGACAAGGAGACAAGCCATAAAAAGTTAACCACAAATATGAGTACACTGCTCGCCATTTTATACAGAAGGCGCTTTTCCTTTTCCCTAATTTCATATTTTTCAAACTAACTAGCTCTTTGATTTCTTAATATAGTATTCGGTGTTTTATGGATAAGTAAACCTAATCAATACCATTGAAATACAAACTTAAGAACATTCTTTCTTAATAATAAAATGAAAAGTAAAATGTAATCTACCAATCAAGTACGATAAATAGTTTTATAGTCAATATAAAGGCCTAAGCCCCTTGATCAACAAGGTCCAAACATGTCTTAAGGACATATAGCAATAGTCGTCTGTGGACAAATAGGTCAAGACGGATATGTTGGTCCTTGCGATCCTTCGGCTTGTAACTATATATAATATAGTGAAGAACTGTAGTTCCATCCAGCATTTTAGTCATAAAGATAATTCGGTTGGCTAAGGAACTTAACTTATAGTATTAGGGATAGGTCTACTTGAGTTAAAGAGTTTGGATCCTAGTTCCAGCTTCGTTATTTTGAACAGAATCTAGGCAGTTATTATGAATATTTCAAGGTAAGCTCCAAAAGATCCTTATTTTAAGAGAGATACCCAGTTTTCGTACAAGAAGGTAGAGTTGCCATGGAGAAATTATTTATCTACAAATGTGCTGTAAATGAGGAGTTATTAACAAATGAAAAGAAGCATTGATAGATTTACAAAAATAAAGTAAACGATTTTCATAGGATGTCGGCATAACAATTTTGTGCACTGTTAAGAATATAAAAAGAAAACTGTTAAGAAAATAGAAAATAAACTAAGCAAAGCTAGATCCCTGCAAGCGATCTGAAAAGATTCGTCCGTTGATTTGCGACAACGATATGTCAATCAAGCAAGCAAGAAGTTATGTTGGGTTGCAGTTTAAGGGATATTTATTAGGGTAGCTCCATTATTTCAATAAATATAATGTTCAGACAATGAAGTTGTTTAGGAGAATGTAATAAAAGTATACCCCCCACACGAATTAAACTCTTATTGTTCCACTTCGTCTTAGTACCGTTATAGATACATTTTATTACATTGGTAAAATTCGAAACAATCACATTAACACAGAATTCCAATATGAATATGATTTAACCCTTAGGGCTCCCTCCCAATACTATAAATTACATGCCAACAAGATTAGCCAGATCGCGCGTAACCTGATTTCTGGGTATCTTCTTTTTGACCGGTTCTTCGGTGATTAGCACCTCGGTGGTGGCCAGCAGAGAGGCAATTCCAGCGGCATCGGCCACAGCAGTTTGGAGCACCCTCGTGGGATCAACAATCCCGCGTGCAAAAAGATCCACGAACTCTAAGGTGGCCGCGTCAAACCCAAAATTTCCACTTCCGGCGAGAACCGTCCTGACAACCTCGTCGGGGTCCACGCCCGCGTTGAGAGCGATCGTGTAGCACGGCAGACGCAGGGCGTCCCTTACGATCTCCCTGCCCAGCTGATGTTCCGGCACAGTCGCCGGCGGCAGGCATTCGAGGCCAGGAATGCAGCGTAGGAAGGCGCACCCGCCACCAGGAACAACGCCATCTCGAATGGCCACTCGAACGGCGTGGAGGGCGTCTCTTAAGCGATCCTTACGCTCGGCTGCTTCCAGCTCAGTGTGGCCGCCTACATATATGGTGGCCAGGCGGCCCTTCAAGCGTCCCAAGCGCGTGTTCAGCTGGTCCAGCTCCTGGCCGGTGACGGCCTCTTCGATCAGCTCGCGGATGTACTCAATGCGTCCCTGCACCAGTTCCTCGTTGTCGTTGATCGGCTGTAAGAGGTGTGTGGCCTTCGCATCTACTACCGCCGAGACAATCTCACCCAGGTCCCCTTCCCCGAGCTTCGCTAGCCATGTGGCGTCCTCCAGGAGATTGGCTCCCATCGCCACGGCCAGATCTTGCATCTGCTCGCGCTGCTCGGTGCCGAAGCTGGGAGCGTTGACGGCGCACACCTGAACACGACCCTGCCGGTAGTTAAGGACCAGTGCCTTCAGCACGTTGCTGGCAAAGTGCGGGGCTATAATTAGGAGTGGCTGTTCCCTCACCTTGGCCAGCTCCAAGGCTGGCAGAACCTGCTCTATCTGATCGATCTTGGCAAGGGTGAGCAGAAGCAGGCAGTTGCCCAATTCCAGGGTATCGCCACAAACCTGCGTTGCAAAGAAAGGCGAACAGTAACCGACAGGCAGGGACACACCCTCCTGTATCTTAACGTAGTCGCTGCTGTCGTGCGACTCCTTTAGCAGGATGACTGCAGTCTCGCCCAATTCCAAGATCGCGTCGCCAATCAGCTCGGCCAGGCGCTGGTCGCCATTCAGAACCACTTTGGCCACGTCCTCCACCTGGCCGATGGTATCCACCGGCCGGGACATCTCTCTCAGGGCCTCGCTCACAGCCCAAGACCCCTCCAGAATGCCCTCGCGCAGCAGCTGCACGTTGACATGACCAGCACTGGTCGCCAGAATACCTTGGCAGGCCATGCCGCGGGCCAGGATCGTGGTCGTGGTCGTGCCGTCACCCACATCATTGCTGGTAGTGTTGGTCGCCAGACGCAGCAGCTGGGCGCCCATGTTGCAGCGTCGGTCCTTTAGCTGTACATTGTTGGCCACCGTCATGCCGTCCTTGGTGATCCGCGGAGAGTTCAATAGCTGTTCAATGAGCACGTTCCTACCTCGCGGTCCCAAAGTGGTGGCCACAGCATTGGCCATAATATTCACGCCTCGCAGGAGCAGGTTGCGGGCCTGCCTGCCGAACCGAATATCCTTCGCGTAGTGGCGTACGCTGGTGAGCCCAATTCGCGTAATGGCCTTAAGCATCCTGTTTTCACTTCTCTCAATTCCACCGCCGGAAATTTTGAGGGTTTCCCCAAATATATATCCAAAAATTCAATTAGGAAGTTTTAGGTTAAGATAGGAATTTCAAATGTTACTAGCTTATGTAAAGAGGCGCATATATCCAAGCCGATGCAAATGTTTACTTTCGAGTGACTTTGTTTCATTAATTTTAATGGGAAATAATCAATAACCCTATCCGTATTCAGCGCTATTCAGCGTTTATTCTTCGGACGGCCAATAGAATATGTGATAGGGAAAGCCCATTTAAATATTCGGTTCATTATGAACTAGAATGTATAGTAATATAATAAGGGTATTGCAAATTCGTGCATATCATTAGCGTGCTTTATTATGTTACAACTTGTTTTCCTTTTCGTCATTTTATTTTAACAACAAATATTACATTTGCGCCATGTTTCCTGCTTGTTTTTCGACTTTCGTTTATTAAATGTGG
Source organism: Drosophila parvula (assembly GCA_018904695.1). NCBI lineage: Eukaryota > Metazoa > Arthropoda > Insecta > Diptera > Drosophilidae > Drosophila > Drosophila parvula. The sequence continues at coordinate 85,073 of JAEIIG010035258.1, read as the reverse complement.
CGTGCACGTGTTGGTAAACTAACACACACACACACACACAGACGCGACCGCGACCGCACAGACAGGACTTTCTCTCACACACACACCAGACACGACAGTCGCCACTTACACACAGACGCGCTCCAGGCAGACAATGTGATTCCGACATTAATATTAACGTTAAAGGAGCAACAACAAAACGCTCATCAAACATGCGGCGTTTAGTACGCGAGCGACCACACACACACACACACATACACCCACAAATGCCCCAGTGGCGGCTGTGTGTGTGTGCGAGAGCGAGCGAGAGCGCTGTCGCCCATTTCCTTTCGTCGTTCGCCTCTTTCCGGTGCGTTGAAAGTTTCGCTGCTCGTTTTTCGTTAGCTGCTTGTTTTTCTTTTTTTGGCCCTTCAGTTGGCAGCGAGCATTTCCTTAAGGCAAACGCGGCTCTGATTTGCCCTCCGCGAGTGTTCTGTGCGTCCGGACTTCGATTTGCCTTAGTTGCTCCGAAGGAGTACCCGAAAAAATCGCGTAACGCTTGCCAGCGTCGATCATGGCTCTGGTGGCCCACCGGATGATGCTGCCCTCGCGGCACCGACGCTCCACCCAGCAGGTGGCCCGCAACAAGGTGGGCGTGCTGCTGGTGCCCAGCGTGGCGGACTACTACGGCGGCGATATGGCCCCGCCCACGGCCACGCCCCTGCCCACGCCCGCCGTCTCTCAGCAGCAGCTGAACATGCAGCCGGATCCGTCGGAGCCACCCGTGGAAGGTGGTGGCAGCGGAAAAGTGAGTGCAACAAGTCGGTGCAACGTCCCAGGTTCAGTGTGCAAAAGCGTGGAAAATGGAAAACGGGAATTCCTATTGGGAGGCAGCCGCGCCCGCCCTTTTCCTGGCTAGCTGTCTGACTTTCCTCCGACTGGCGCCAACTTTATGCCGCTAAATTTTGTTGTTCTTGGTCATGGTTGGGATTAGAAATGTTGTCTTGCTATATTATGTATACGACATGTGTCTGCGGAGAATATTTAAGTGTGTGAGTGACTGTCAAATACAGAAACAAATACACTGCCGTGGTGTTTTTAACCGTTTACTATTCTCGCCGGTGCCTATAACCATTTATTTGTGGATAAATTATAATCGCAATACTAGTTAAAACGTTAAAATACATAAATTACCTTTAGGCAATTGAATACATGGAATGCAAACAAAAAAACCGATAATAAACAATTAGCCTTGGTTGAACAAGATTTTTGGTAAATTAAATAAGTTCAATGAACGTTAGCTGAGGGTCAAAATAATGTATCCTACAATAAAAAGTATATGCGTTTTTGACCATCCTAGTTGACATATGCATGTAAGTTACGCTCTTAATGCTTCTTAATTCTTTCAGTCGCCATAAAAATGTCTCAATTATATGTTTCGTTAATGCTACCTTGTTTTATGAAAGTAGATAATAACACAAATATTCTAAAATTGTTTTGACAAAAATAAGTAGTTAATTGAACAAATTTCAAGTATGTATTATACATAAAGTACAAAATGGCGGATGTCGAAGCTCATAATGGCCAGGGATAGCCAGGCACATAATGTTCGGTGTTTTTCTCCTAGTACACTAAACTTTCTTAAATTCATCATTAACGTCTATCGGTTTTCGATATAGTAATTCTTCGCAAAACGGTGATTACAATAAATTTTCATTTTTACCAAGAACATGTCGAAAATATAATTCATTCCTTCATTGTGCCAATGACCGCAAATATTTAATTTTTACCCCTTTTAATACTTATTAATTTTATTTAAAAAAATGTAGCTGTTTTATACCTACTTGTAAGTCCGAGAAACATATATAAAAGTTAAGAAACCATCTAAATGCGTTCTTAAACATTGTAGCTTAAATCTATAGATGGCGGGCAATCATTTTTAAAAATATTCAATATTACCCAACTTTGAAAATCGAAGATGTTTAACGGATTAGCGAAGTGGACTATTTGGATACGTTGGATCAATATATAAATTGAATTGAACATTTGATTTAACGTATTGAAATCGCATAATTTCTTTAAGTTTTTGTCTCTAGCACTCAAAGTAATTATCAAATACAATTAACTTATATCACAAATCGAAAGGTTGCTTCTTTACTTGTAAAATAAAACATTGGTTGCCTACAACTCAAGGTATAAAATGAATCACAAGGAGTCAGGCCAATCGTATAGAAATATATCCACAGGAACGTTTTTTATTGATATTTTCGTAATCTAGGAGTGAGATTCTACTAGAATATCGCATCAGCGAGCTTGGACCGCTTTGAGTGTAAACTAGTGTAATTGGTCTGATGATTGTCATTTTAATGTCGGAAAATATAAAAACTTGTTAACTCAGGAAATCGAAATAGAAATAGTGAAAAAGCCATTAGCCATTTTCAGACTTGATTGTAGAGATAAGCTGGTAAATTACACGTATTTATGACTTCAAATACGGTGCTTTTACTTGGCTATCCAGCCAATTAATTGCAGTAAACCAATTAATTTAAATTGATTCCAGTTGGAGTTGCAGGATTTGTTTATTAGAAGCAAGCTAAGTGACGAGCTGGGCTAAATATATGTATGTATGGCTAATCACGCCTCTTTCCCTGGCCGCAAACCATAAATGGAATTTTTAATTCTTGTCGGCATTGGTGTTGGCCATAATTGAATAGGACTGGTTCTTGGGCTGGCTTTGTTTTGCTTCTCGGACCGAGTGACACCTTTCATTATTCCTGGGTTACGATGCGTGACGAACCCGTCGCTGGCCAGTGGTGAGCAGGAGCTCATTATTTATTAAGTGCATCGGTTGAATGAGGGTGGCGGTGCTGACACCGCTTACACCAATCAATAAGTCCTAATGCATAGCCTTGACATGGTATTTATAGCGAAGGTAATCTTATTTAGCACATTTCGAATGCAATCTGGATAAAAATGGCTAGTAACTATCATTATTACTTAAACGCTGTGGCGCTCGCTATACTAAGACTCAAATAAATCAATGGTAAATGTTAATAAATGTATTATAATAATGTTAATACTAATTGCTCCATTGCATGAGGCACACTTCTTGCAGATAGTTTCTATAAGCTGCCACAGACCTAATTATGACTAAGTTACTTAGCTGCATAGTTCTCTTAGGTTTCTTTCTTTTACGAGTATAACACTGCATAATAATAAAATAAACAATTAAAGAACTAAGAAAAGAATAAAAATGCTAGGAGCGTGTACAGGACATTTCTCCACTGCGTACTTACATGCCACATAAGATACATATAAGTTAAGGAATTTTATTTGCTGGTGTGGAGAATAAAGAGTATCAAAATAAAATAGACCAGAGAAAACTCACCATAATAAAGGCATGAACCAATAAAGCTTTCGCCGGCAGCTTTGGCCATTGGAGGCGGCCTGCGATATTAGCTTTTGAAAGAGCCCGGCTTTTCCGACTAAGGAAAAACTTTAAGCTACATATGAACCCCTCGTTTCCATGGTTTCGGTACACTCGGGAAATTTAAATCTAAGGTTTACCCTTTTGTTACATAAATATCGCAAAGATAGGGGATACTTGTCAACTTGTTGACGCATTCTCCACAAGCTTATGTTTATTGCTGCGTTGTTTATATTTTTCGCTTTTTTATCGATACTCAAGAAAAATATATGCACATATGTACTATACTATATACTATACTATACTATACTATACATACATACGGACTCACTGGGCTGGGGGATATAATGGTTTTTTTTTGGACTCAGTTTCTTGCCGGCAATCAGCCGTTTTGCCTGGGGTTTCTCTGGGATCTGGAAGACAACCATGCTGACCGCGATGTTGGGTTCCGATTTTGTGACTGCTGCCTATGTGGAAATCGGCAACGATAGTCAGGCGATCATGGAACCTTTCCTGGGCCATACGGATGGAGGACAGGTGAATGAAGTCATACAGCAGGCAGCCAAGGAGTACGAGATGGTGAAACTGCACCGATTTTTGGGGAAAAGTAGGCTGGAATCAAATATCGGTGATCAAGGGGTGTTAAAAGAATAACATATACAAATTATAAGGATCTACTGAGTAGACTTTGATAAATGTGCCAGAAATACATACTACAAATAATATATTCCCAGTTTAGTTGGCAAGCTATCATTTTATTTTTGGTCTCGTTGAAATTCCATAAAATATTCCATAAATGTGGGACATATATTCGAGCGACAATGTGGCTGCTTATGAGGAAGTAGATGGCAGCCGCCAGCAATCGCATCACCTGACTCCTGAGCAGCGCTGTTACCAGGAGATGACATCTGTAATCCTTTCAGCACACAGGGAGCACGAGGACCAGATTCGCCATCAAGTAATGACTTATATGAAGCAACGAGAGGACGAAGAATTAGCCAAGCGTCAATTCATTAAGCCTTTCCCCCCACGTGTTGTGAGGGACCCAATCGACCACGATGAGGAGGTCAGGGCACTTATGAACTTAGCCGCCTTGATGAGAAACGATATAACAAATGATAACACGAACTCTTATCAAATGTACTAATTATAAAAAGTACACGTCGATACAAAAATTCATCAAACTGTTCGCTTGTTATTGGGTTTTCCAGCTGTTTGTGAGGTATGATCCATTTGGAAGTATCTATAGAGTCGCTATTAATGTCCTCAACTCAACTCAACTCTTGGGATTTTATTTCGGAGATTTGTAGATAATAAGAGAATGCACAGAAATCTACAAACTTGTGTGTGTAATTATAGTAAAGCTGCGTCCATGTACTTTGTTGGATTGGGATTTGATTTCCACGGCACCCTACTGCAAACAGCAGTAATATATTACATTTTACGGTTTCGGTTGGTTGAGGCACATCAACTGCAGCTTTTTGGTTGATTTTACTGCAGAGCAGTTAACGTAATGCGTTACGTCGCCTGTACTTACGATCGCAGTGAATTCATCCAAAACAATTGTGGGTTAAGGGACTTTGAAGAATTAGTTGAATTTTCCTGCACCTGGAAACGTTCCCGCTTGATTATTGGATCATTGTTAACATAAATATTTTGTTTCCAATTGAGTTGCGTTTACTATTTATGAATTGTTTATCTACAAAACGCTTTGGGGAATTTTACTTTTTTTTTTTTAATAAATTAATAGCTCGTTGAGCTTAATTAATATCAACATGAAACTTCACAAACCGTATTTCTACATCAGATTCTGAATGAAAACTATTCGGATCACAAAATTTAAGATAGCTGCATTTAATATAAGAAACTTAAGATATATCATCTTTCAACGGAATATACCATATCAAATTTCGTTAAAATCTGATAACGACTTTCTTTACTTTTCATAGAAATAATCGAACGAAAAACTGCTTCTCATCTAGGAAGCAATAAATCGATTTCATTTAAAAGGTATGAATCTTAAAATCGAAATTAACCGAAAAGTTGGAAGAGCACTTTGAGACAAGATGTTCTAAACTCGCAATTAATGACTCTACAACAACCCATCAAAGATTACAATTTTTGCTAAACTCATTTCAAAGTTGAACTTTTTTCTGAAACCAATAAACATAACTTTAGAAATTGTTAAATAAATTTTACTGTTTTACGTTTTTTTGTTGCAGAGGTATTGATTTAAATGCGAGCTTCAAAATTTTAGCTTAATAAACAATCAGTTGATAATTGCAACAGTTGAATTTTATAGTTGGTATATTAATACTAGACTGCTAAGTTAATATTTTTGGTATGTAGCATAACAGCTTCATGGATTCTTAAAACATTAAAAATAAAAAATCGACTACTTTTAAAAAATGAGTATATTCCAAAGAATTGGTTAAATTCCCAATAGTGCAACTGCAATCGAAATAGTAAAACCATATTTGACTTTCCCGGTTCGCCCGCATAAATATGCTACGCTTATTCCAGTTTTCATTTTATGACGAGTCAGTTTCGTTATAAAAATAGTATTTTTTTTAATATTTATTTATTAAGTGTCGAACCCATACATACATAATATCATCATAACAACACATAAAATTTTTTTTTTAATGTATTTTTACACATAAAATGACAATTTTTTGAATGGAACCCCACCTCGTGCATCCATTATACAAAAAAGATTTAAAAAATAATAAGATAAGTATAATTATTTGTTTGCTGTTATCCAGGAAAGTTATTAATTATCATTCCAGGGCACTAAACTACAGCCTTCAACCTTTTGTGTAAGAAAAGGTATAAGAAATATTCAAGCCAGATAAACAAGCTCGTTTAAACTAATCTAAAACTAATATAAGGCAGGGAACACTATTATACTATAAAATGTCTTTCAAATTAAAAAAGGCGAAGAAATATAACTTCGTCAAGCCAACATTTACATACCCTTGTGATTTTCGATATGGTACGACTTTTTATGTCCGTCCGTTTGTAAAATCACAACAAGAGAGTCTATTTGAGCTAAGAAAATCATAAGATTAGGCCACTTTCATTATATTCTCCCAGAAACTTTCATTTAATTAATTATATACAGCGTCTACTTTACGCAAGTAATGAAAACCAGATAATCTGAACTCCTGTGTTCACGGTGATGTGACAGCTAATTATGTTTAAACTATTCGTCGGATTAAAGCACACTTTCATCCCCTGACCAATCCCCAAGGCTCCAATCTAAAATTCAGAAATACATAGGAGATTATGAGGATTTATTTACAAAAGATGTGGGTGGCATTAATAATAAACCAATGGCGATGGCTGGCGATTACCAAGATGATGATGGGGGCAAATGAGCAAGGTCTCGTTCGTGTGCATCTTGTAAGTCGCATGGCCAATTGTCATAATTTATGCAGCGAGGAGCCGAAAAAGCAAGCCGACGCTTTGTCCCGCCTGAAACTTTAATTAAGTTGAACTTATCTATGCCTTACACATGAGACTTCGGCGTGTGCGGTCCAGCCCCCCCTCTCTCTGCTCTCTTGTACCCACACACACACACACACACCCGCTTCACGCGTAAGCCAGAAAACGCTCTCAAATATGCAAATGAACGTGGCACTGGCACGTCAAATGTGGCTTTGCCCCCGCACACTCGCACACACACCCACACGGATACACTGGCACCTTGGGGAACATGCATTTTGGTCATGTTTACTATGTCAGCTAGGATAACGACGAGATGCAGTTGATTGTGTGTGCGTTCGAGTCAGCGAGCTTTTACACGGAGCGAAATTTCACGAACACTGCATATTCAGCCTGATGAGGCCTAACTATTGCCAAATGTTGATATTTTATTACTTAAATGAAGAGTAAATAATTTTTAAGCTAGCCTTTATAATTATAACTATTTGTATATAAATAAACACATAGAGACAAGGGCATTATAATAGGTAGAAAAATACCGTAAAATCAAGTTTATGTTTTAGAACAAAGCTTCATACACATATTTATGTACATACGCTACATTCATAGCACATACATATGAAATATTTGTAGACCCGAAATAAGATCTTATGATATGAGCTCCTTCCATCAGCTATAGTATTTTTTGGCAGTGTCTAAGCAATGTCAGCAAATTAGGCCAAAAGAGAGGCGCTCAGAGAGCGACAGCTGCTATCAGCTGTTTGCAACGCCCACGCACAGCTGAGCGGCATAGAGAGAGAGAGAGAGTGAGAGAGCTTTCGCTGAGCAAGAGCTGGCCCTGCACTCGGCTCGTCTCGGCTCGCATCCGCTCGCATCGGCGCCCAGCTCGGCTCCCTACCTGGCCGAGCTTCGTGCTGGCTTTGTTTACATGCCTTCAGCTGCGCCTGCTGCTGCTTGCGAGCTCTTGGGCCGCTCCTGCTGCTGCTGCTGTGGAGCAGGACGAGCGAGAGACCCACTTCGGGCAGAGGCCAGGCCAGCGCTTTCAATTTCGTTCAACCTGAATCCTGAATGCGGAAAACTGAAACTGAAGCCAGCCGAAAACGAGTCCGATTCGCATTCGCGGTGCCATCGGTGGCGGCGCTCGCTTTCAATTTCGCCTCGTTATTCGTTGGTGGCCGCTGGGCGGCCTCAGTCGTGTTTTTGTTGTGCCCGTCAGTGCGCGTCTCCTGCTGGCTCCTGCTGGCTTGGCTCCTGCCCTCCGTCGCACCGTCGTCCCGTCGCCCCGTCGCCCCGTCGCTCGACAGCCGACAGTCGACAGCCGTGAGCCCAGCAAACTACAGCAGAGCTCGGGAGCTGCAGTCGCGACGCGTCCGCGCCTATAAAATATGAATTTCTACCATTTTTCTACTCGTCCGCAGCAATACTAATAACAAATAAAATAATAACAGGCGATACGCAGGACGAAAACTTGAGTTGAACGCCCACCCAAGATTGTTGTGTGCAGAGGGAATGCGGTTAATAATTGATTCCGTTCCCAACTGGCTGGGTGCGGTGGCAGTTTCGTGCAGAATAAATAATGCAAAAATTACAGTGCAAATGTAATATGGAATTGCAATCACAACCGTATCAAGGTGACCACAACAATCCGATCCCAAGCTATGCAATTGTCACTCAGACATCGGTGTCCACTAGCCGTGTCCGTGTCCGTGCCCGTGCCCTAACTCTGCAGGTAAGGTATCCAGGAGGCACAAGGCAAAGGCCAGGAGCTGCGAACTTCCAAGCGGACTCGGTGGACTCGTCCTGGGTGACAACTGCAGATATGCAAAACCAACGCAAACAACGACACAATATGAAATTAATCAATAATCAAAAGAAAGTCGATTGAAAGCAGAACCTTTTAAATTCCACCGTCAATTACTTTGATTGGCATGTGTGCATTGCAAAGCGAATTCCAAAGGCCAAAGAAATTAAATATTACCCATAAATACAACTAAATTCAACTGCAATTATGTAGATCAATGATCAAGTAATAAAATCGAAATATAATAAGTAAACCCAAATTAAATAAAACAAAAACGAACTAATAATCAAATTAATATAGATTACCAAATACAAACAATTAAACAAATAAATAAATCCATGCAAATTCCAGCTAAATCATTTCAATTCAAATATTCAGCTGCTAAACTTTAAGCAATAAAAGCAATCAGCCAAAGGAGCAGCCTTTATATAACATCGACAAAAAAAAAGAAGGAAATCATAACGAACACATAATGATAAATTGAATTATGGATAATAACAAATATGAAAAGGAAACCTGAGACTGCCGAACTGAAGTAAACAAACGAGGCAAAAATGGAAGGAAGTTTGTATACACACATTCGAAAATGTCTACGAGCCATGACAGATGCTAGCAATAAGTGGCCAACAACAATCCGGCCAGACAGCATGAAAAATGATAATGACAGCCGCCGCAAAGCATACGTGGAAAGTGATTATACACACGCTTATACTTATGTATATATGTACATATACATATATCGTACATAATCGGGCGATTTATTGGTGCTGAAATATTAATTGAAAGGCACCATACTTAATGGCCATCCTACTTATATAGTTCTCATTTCGATTGCCTTATCTGCCCGTTGTTTACCTGTGAAGTGCTGCTAATTTGGTGCTGCCACAGGAGCGTTACTCATTTGCGAGCAATTACATCAACACCACAATCGTTTTAATTAGGCCGGGCCCACAGATACTCGCACACATGCAGGCTGCTAGCCGCGCAGCGAAAGTATCTCCTCGCATCTTGAAAAGTATGAAAAAATGCAAATGAAAAGTTAGAGTTGGCCCACGAAAGTTTTCCCTTTTCGCCTTTTGAATTCCGCTTTTGGCAGTGGCGTCGTCATCGTCGCCGTCGCCGTTGTCTGCCAGGCGAGACAACTTTGTTCAGGTGTTGTTGGTTGTTTGTGGCACACGTTTTTCGTGTTTTCAGTGGAGTGTCGAGGGTTGCTCGGGGCGGTCCTCCTTACCTCTGACCTTTTGCATTTTGTTTTTGGCAACCATTCGCAGCTAAAAAATATATGATATAATTTCAAAAAAATATCAAATAATTTCCACAAACTTTATTTATTGCGCGACTCCAGATATTAGCATGTAAATTAAAAACGGGGCAATACCTTAGCTAAAGAATTATCCCTTGTAGGTGATGTATGAAAGCGAAGAGATACGAAACTATCTATGCTTATGCATATGCTTAAATCTCGTAGCTCTGCGTTTTCTATTGCTAAGCGTTTTATTGCTACATTTCAGAAAGTTCCCTAAAAATTTAAAATCTCTGTAATATCAATGTAATTAAATCGGATCCATTACGCTTATAATGTGAGTTATTTCATTCTGCCTGTATTCAAAAATTATTTAAGATTAATTTAATATATTTATTCGTTCAGACTGAGGATTCTAAAATTGTACCTTAAAAGAAGTACAAGGAATTATAATAGGTGTTTTATAACAGAAGGAACCGAAACCATCTGTACTTTATAAATATTCTTGATCAACATCACCAGGCTATAAAATGAATAAATAATAAAATAAATTTACATTAATGTGCTAGGAGTTATTGTTTATTAACACTGTATCTCACTTCAGTAGTCGAGTCACGAACTACATTTTTGAACTGTGACAATTCAAAGGAAAGAAACTTTTTTATAAAATTTATCTAAATTCGATTATACGTTTCGATGTTTCGGAAAATGTTTATATCTTAACATTTGTTTACATTTTTCTGTTAATCCAAAGTATTACCTACATATGTGTAATTTTGTGGCATCTTTTCATCAAAGTACTCTTGTTTCTTAATTGGTGAAGTAACATTTTATCTATCAGAATAGGTAGTATATTTTATTCCCAAGAAGATAGCACTGGATTAAGAAAACACCTTTAAATATGACTTCGGTTAGCCTATTAAAATTTGCATTACAAGTTATGCCTTAAACATTTTCGACGTAAGAGTATATTTATGGCAAGACTTTTATTCTCTTCAATATAATGAAATGTGCGAGTTCTGCAACTCATATTTCAATTCACCATAGGACCAATCTCGAAGAACGTGCAAACAATATGGTTTCTTATCGTTTTATAAGTAAAAATTATTATATAATTTTAATCGGACACGATTTAATGGTGGTACATGATTCAAGATCGTTAGTTAGTTTGTTTTATTAATCTTATTGGCAAGACGAATAGAAAAATGATAGTGTTTTAATCAGAGGAAGTTGACAAATATATCTCAGTGTGTTGTAAGTATTTAGAGATTTCTACTCCACACTCAATGTTTTAAATAATTTTTAATTTCCATCTCGGTCTGGACTGAATCCATCCTGGGCTAAGGACCTTTCCTTACTCCCGCTGTTGACCTTCAGGGAGCGTTCGGCCCCGTTTGCTCGGTTACCTTTCGTGTCTGGCAACAATTTTTCAAAATTGAGTTTTAGCTAAGCCAAGGAAACGAGAGTAGTGCAAAGTGGCCAACCAGCAAACGCATGCGAATTAAATGCTTGCGAAAAGGAGGCCCAAAGGGTGGCCCAAAGGGTGGCAGCTGGGGGTGTTCGCCACTCATCGCACAGGCTGCCATCAGCGAACGTGGCCATAATTCAAACGACGCGCAAACTACTTAATGTTATTAGATGTGTCTTGTTGGGCCAGCCTTCCGGCCCAGTCACGCCCCCACTGCAGCTGTGGGGGCTGGGAAAACTTTAGCCTGGATTTTCTAACAGTGTGCTATCGCGGGCCGTGTGTCTGTGCTAGCCAAGTTTATGCTGATGTGGCTGATTACAGCTGCCACTGCTCGGGATCTTGGCTCCTGTGGTCGACCGCCTTTTGCCGTTTCATCCTGCTCTGTTTTTGCTTTCCTATTTTTTTGTGTCCCAAACTTTTCGTCGTGACATTTCGTTTCCAGCATTTTTTATGAGAGATGTGCGTACATATTTCTTTTTTGCCCTGGCCATGCTTGGGCCTGTCTAGCTGCAGGTACTGCATTTTAAATGGAATATGGCAGCCATTTTTACGTTTGAGTTAAATACGGCACAGTTGGCTGGCTTCTGCGTTTTGAGATGGCTAACTGCTCCGATTTGTTACCTGTCCACATCTCCCAGCTCGTGCTACTGTTCCTTCTGCAGTGGTAGTTAGTTGGTGTCGTCTTGATCGGTGAATAAGGGTATAATATATCTTTTTACCTTCAAAATGTTATATATGGATTTTACAAGAATTAGTCTAGTAGCATATATTTAAGCTCATAAATCGAAGGCTATAAAGCACAACTTTTCCACAAATCTAAAATTCATAGCGAGGCTTTCAAGGGTTTCTGTCAATTTCTGTGCTATTATTTTGATTACGTAATGATCGAGCAACTCTTGGCTATGTCGAGATTTAATTAGCTTAAATTGGCGGCAACCACTTAAAAAGTTTAAGCCAACTTGCAGGGTCAGCTCGCGCTGCTCCGGGTGATTCGATGGGTCTCCACGCAGTTTTAGAGAACTTGGCAGTTGAGTGCACTTTCGCTGATTTCAGCATTGGATTTTAGTTAGAGCTCTGCATCCCATTGGCACAGGAACTCCTGCAGTTCAAAGTATATACGAATGTATGTACTCTGTATTTGTCAGGTTCTGCTGAGATTTTAAGTCGAGCAGATTAAGGAGTGAGCCCAAACAAAAAAGATTATTTGTATTTGGCAAATTTACGCTTATTGACAGGCCGGGGAAGAGGGCGAGCAGGGAGCCTTGTTACAGCCATCAGCTTTGGCCCGGTTTAAGGTTGTTTATGGCCTCAGCTTGTGTGGCGATAGGCCTGCCATTTATTAACTAGAATTTGCATTTAAGCTGCTGGGCGAGGGCGAGAGGCAGCCTAAGAAAACATCAGCTAGGACAACAAATTAAGCATAGCATATTCATGCTGTAACGACGGAGAGCTGCGCCCAGTCTTAAAGACGTTTAAACACACAGCTTTATCAAGATCCTGGGTGTATTCCGACTAACCCTTAACTCAGGCACGGCAAACAGGCCCCGAATGACTGAGTGGCTAATTTGGAAATAGGAGAGCTCTCGAAAAAACCCTGGACTCTGGATACTAGGTAGGGAAAGATATTTCCCTACCTTCTGATTTGCCTGCTTGCCTTCTTTCCCAGCACACTTTTCCATTTGCTTTAACTTTTAAGTGTTGCTTTGTTTTCCATGCCCTGCCTCCCTCCGTCTCTCTAGGCTGCGAGTGAGGAGGCTGCTCCTTGCAAGGACCTCCAGCTCAGGCCCAGACTCGCTCGTCGAGCTGTTGACATTGTGTGCGGTTATTGTTGCTGCCGTGCGCCAGGAAGCAAACACTCTACGCCTACTTAGGCAGCTTCTGCTGCCTCTTGCTCGGCGGCGCTTGTGTTGCTTTGTTTTCGCATCTGGAGGCTGCTGCAGTTCCTCGGGCCTCCGCCTTCGCCTTTGCCTTCGCCTCCGGCTCGAGCTCCAGCTCGAGCTCGAGTGGCTGTCCTCGAAAATACCTGCCAGGGTCATTTGTTCATTTGCATTCGTAAGACTGGCGTCTTTTTGCATTTAGCATTTAGCATTCTGGCCGCTGTCCCCAAACGAATGCGCTTTAAAATAATTAAAAACTGTGACGCAAAGGCGAATGCTAATGCAAATGCGAAGGCGACCGGCAGCAGTAGTTGTGGCCCTGTCCGGTGTCGGCGTCAAATGAATTGGCATGTGTCGTGGCAAAAGTCTAAAACTAATTGGGTTATGTCCTCCCCAGATGCTCGTTGTCAGGCCAGCTTAGTCCGGCTCAGCCCCGAGTCTCAGCTCCTCCGATGTCCTTTGTCCACAAACAAGCCCATCGCCCCTGACGTTGATGGCTCTTAAACTGCACTTCATTTGCACCACCGCACACCATGTTAGGCCGAGGCGAGGCGAGTGGCAACAACGGTCGGATTGGGATACAAATCCGGGTCCTAACAGTTGCTTTCAGCTGTTTACGGCTATCTACAAGATGCACAGACACATTTGCCGGATACCTGTGTCTGGCCAACGGCCACTGCATAATTTAGTGGAACCCTGCCCTCGTTGACCAAAATTCGTACTTCCCATTCTGTTTTCTGGTCGGCCTTGGAAATCGGAAGCCGGCAGTCAATTTGAGCTGGTTTCGAGTATTTGTTAATGTCATTTTAGGAACTGCATTATTGCAATTAAAGGGAAACAGGATTTTACAAATTGAATTGTTTTGGGTTTGCTGTTGTCGGTTATGTTGTTAATGTTACCTTTAAGCAACTGAATAACATAACAATGAAGGCTGTTTGTTAAGACCATTAAGTCAGAAATAATACTTAATATTAAGACAGCTGTGTAAAATCTTGGCACCTTAACATTTCTAGATTTAAATTCATGGTTTTGAAAGATTATAACGTTAAGATGTGCATACAATCATTATCTAAAATTAAAGATCATATTTAAAAACGTGTCACTGCTACAACATATTTTGCCATGACTTAAATATATTGGATTCTTTGCTCAAGAATACGAATTAAACGTATTTAACCATCGGGAAACCGAACTTCGTAAATTATTACTGAAAGCAACTAACTGTTCGTGTTTTAAGTGGTCTTTCAATAGTGGTTAGCCATATAAATAAATCCGAACAAAAAAGTAAACAGTTAATGTACAAATATAGCCCTTGGCCTTTTATCAAAATTGACTTATAAAACGAATTGTCGATTCGAATACGACTTTATTGGTGAGGTTGTTTTTTTTTTATTGAAAACCGGGTTAACCAGCCGTTTGATCAGACTGAGGTGCAAGCTGTTCGGTGCGGTGTCAACAAGGCATTGTGTGCATGTTACATTTTCCATTTCCCGCCTGCATTTGCATAACGCGCTGCTCTTCCGATTTCCACCTGGCTGACTGGTCTGTGACAGCCAACTGCCATTGTCGTCGGACCAGGGACCTGGGACCAGGGACCAGGGACCAGGGACCTGCGACCGTGGGAGAGGTTGAGGGGCAAGTTGAGTAGATACGATAACAATGACACTGACGAGTTTGGGTCCTGGGCTGATGGCTGTTTGCAGTGGTTGTTACTGTGTCACTCGATGTATTTACACAGCCATATTTGTGTTATATCGCAGAGGTGACTGCTTTTCCCCTTCACTCCTCAATAAACAACAACCATTATGTACTGTTATCACTGAGGCGTCGCTTAGGGGCGGGACCTTTGTTCTCTGATTTGATTGTGTCAGTGGGAGCCGCCCCCTGCGGCCGTTGAATCAACAAGTCCCCCAATCTCTTCATTACGTGTTTATCGGGCAGAAGAGTGGGTAGAAAGGGAAGGGGACGAAAGGCTTGTAAATGACAAGGTTGCAAGTTTAAAGGGCGCACGAGTGGGCCCGGGAAATCGGGGAAAATCAATCATACGCCAAGTGTGTCAATATGTCGGACATTTTATGCAGACCCAGCCATTGTCTTTGGGTTATCTTAATATTATTTTCGATACGTATATTCCATTTCTCCCTGCCATGCCTTGGGTCCGGGGTCAGGTCGTCTAAACAAAACTAACCTCGTTTCGCTGCCCCTTTTGTTTGCTGTTGCTGCTGTTTTTGCCACGGCGAGGGCGAGGGGCCAGCAAAGGACACCAGGGCCTGCTTCCAACAAAATGACCCCAATACTGGGAAAACAATAAATTGTGAAATTGTTGAGAATGCAAAGATGCAAAAATAAATTCAGAGACTTCGACACCCGCACACAAAGAGGTCAGCTGAGTAATGCGACGACTGCAGGAGAGATAGAGCAGCGGGAAGCTAGCAAAACCCCAGACCAAGTTTCAAGTGGAAGTGGGCGGGCAATGGTGAGGAGAACGAGAAGGGGCGTGGTCAGCTCGGTTGCAAACTCCTCAGCTGAAGTCTAAAAAGGCCAGGCGCGATATTTTATGGCCTTCGAGGACGAGCGCTGCAAGTAAATAAAAAGTTGCCATTATAATTTGGAGCCCCCCTAGAGGGGGCAAGCGGGATGGAATAAGCCAAGATAAATAATCGAGGCGACCAAGGTTAGGAAGCTCCTTTTAATCGGTTCACTAGAAATTAACAACTATCAATTTATGTAGGGTATTATCTATATTATGATTTTTCTAAATATTAAGTGGGATCTTATAATTACATATATCTTAAACTTCTTCCTCTTTTTTATCTCTAATTTTTCACGACGTCAACTGTACTCGACCGACTCCTTTTATTAAGTGTGGCTGCCTCTTCTTTTGCCCTTTTTTACCAAAAACTAAAATACCCTACTAATATAGTAGATATAATCTACCCTTTACCACAAATAGCAATCCTAAGTTTATAGGAACTATATATCGGACACCGAGGAATATACATAGTTCGGCCTTTGTACAAACATTATTTCAATCTACCGAAACTAATGCGCATTTCCATCAATAAAGCATAGAAAAAAGGAGTAATGCTATCTACATGTCGTGAGATCCAATTTGTGATATTAACTTCTGGCTAAATATATATTCATATATAAATATAATGTTTAAGGACTTGTTCTAAAGCACACACGCTGTTGTGCAGTACGCCAAATGACCGTGTCTCTATTTTCCCCTTAAAAAAATCCCTTGGCCTGCAAACCTCTATGCGAATGCAGTCATTAAGCGGCACCATAAAAAGCAATAAACGGGCTTCACTTGCACTTTATGTCATTTGCACCGGACTCGGTTTCCATGTGCGCTTTAAGCGGACTGAATGGTCCCGCCATTGCCGCTCCTCCCCTTTCCCCACTCGTTTTTTGGTTTCAACCTCATTGTAGCCATTTTCCAGGGCCAGTCTAATGGCCAATGGTGACCAGGCCGACTCCAGCGCAGCACTTTATTGAAGTTTTTCCAGCTATTGCATTTTCCCTTTTTTTTTTGTAATTCATGTGGCAGTGGGGTTGGACTTGGACCGGGACTGGGACTGGGCCAGCCTGTTGCCTTATTGCCTGCGGTGCATCGGCTCGCTTCGGTGCTTTGTCTTAATCTGAGACTCATTCTACGCAACATTGCGCTCTCCGTCCGGCTTTAAAGGCCGCAATTAAGCAGAATTTATTTCATACGCTCAAAGTCCGTAACGGCTGGTTGGTTACAGCTTCAGTCTAGCGAAAATAGCAACACGATGTGTCTGGAATATAAAAATTCTTACGTAAGACTAAACTAAAAGCTAAAATCGTCCTAAAAACACTATAAAGCTATATAGCATGGTTTTTAGCACATTTATTATTTATATACATATGTCGTAAAGTGTATATTATACTGGTATAATCGGACATTTATTTTCTTTTTGTAAACAAGCTCAAATATTGCAAATTTTGAATGAGTCGAGGATATTTTAAACCATGCAAATTGATCAACGTATCTCGAATTTAAATCGTGTTCCTTATATATTGAAATAGTCGTAGGATTCAATTGATCAAACTTATAGATATTGTTTGAATATAAACTATTTAAACAACCATAAAACCTCCAATGAAGACATTGCCTTTTGTTATTTATCCGAACTTTCATAATCTATCAAGAGTCGCGTCTTCCCAACATTAACCATATTTGGTTCGATATTTCGATCAATACTGTGCAAAAATCGAAAACAATCGTGCTATTTTCAGAGTTCAATTCAATCGTTTTTAAAGTTGTAAATAAGATATTTAATTGTGTAATATTGAGTGGTGTTGCTTTAGCATTCTAAAGGTCTTTAACATCTAACATTCAAACGTTGTGCTGTTCAAGTTCAACCGTCGTTATGAACTGACAACCAGCCCATTGTGAGTGTCAGAGAACTCTATGAACTTGGTCTGACATGCAGGTTTCCAATGGATTTTTGACTTTTGGGCAAGTGTCTGATGCCAAGACGGCGACCCTTGCACGTCAGTCTCAGTCCGTGAACCAAGTACAACGAGCCTAGTGTCAGTTTGTTCGCCTAACACTTTAATTAAAAATCTGGGACGAAGCGAAAATTAAAAAGTTATGAATGCCACTGCCACTGCTCTCCCACACACACATATAAAAGTGTCGAGGAAGCGGAACTAGACATCCTTCTGAGTGCAGGAGGGGCAAAATGGTTTTGGCGCTCCTTCGATGACTTCTTATTAGACAGAAGTGAATTCAAATGCGAATAAAAAGGGAAAGAATACTTTCACTGCCGACCGACCGACTTATATAAGAAATCAACCGAGGGCTTCTTGCCAAGAAAATATATATTGGACGGAGAAAGGGAAAGCGGAAAATAGAGCAAGAGTCGGAGGAAGAATGGGAAAGCGATAAAACATAAATGTTTTCCCTGCGCGGAAAAACACTGTGCATAATATTGAAATTGAAATCGAAACAGAGTAATGAACGAAAATAAACATTTACTGGCATTGGCTGTTGCGATAATCAATAATATTTCCGGTTCTGGCCGGAATGCTCTTTTGTCTCCTACACACTATATGTACGAGTATATGCAACGAATATATCCACGAAATCTATTCGATTTCAGTATTCTGTCTCAATATGTTCGTGTTTGTGCGAACGCTCCGCATTTGTGGAAAATTATTTTATTGACAAATTTGCATGGAAATGGTGTCGAAATTTTACGAACCTCCTCTTCCTCGAACCACTCAAATAACAAACTAGCGTCGATAGGGCTTGAGGGGATTTTAAGATAATGATAGTGCGAGGCAAGTTTCGTGATAAGGAAGTGACACATGATAAAGAGCAAATTAATTTAACTACATGCATTTCGTTAAACGACTCGAATATATACGAGGTGGACGTGATTTTATAAAACTGATTGCATAAGGTAAGCACGGTCAAATGCAATTCAAATATGTACCGTGGACAATAAAATCAGTAATTACCCTGGACAAACAAGGTCACTGCTGCCCAAAAATAGAGCAACAAAGCGCTCTTAAAACAACAAACAGAAACGCCACAAAAGTCAACTTAAAATAAATTTAATTTTTAATTTCAATCTCAGTGCTACTCGCCCGGCAGCTCTACACAAAAGCAAGCGGTTTTGGTGGCGGGGAAAGTCCTGTGCCAGTTCATCCCACGTGCCTTATCCCCATCCGTAGTCCGTCCTTTCGCTAACCGCCCGTTTCACGCGTATCCTTGCCACTGCTGCGTAGACAACTTCCAATGGCACACCTGCCGCTTTCTGTGTCTGTGTGCAAGTGCGCTCTGATGGAAGCCATGGGGAGGTCCCTCGGCCTTTCTGGACCCTTTGACTGCTCGACTTCTGTGTGCGTAAAGTGTGCATGGGGGTGTGTGCATACATATATTGCACACCGGAGTAAACCGTAGCACAAATGACTTAATCGCAACAATTTCGACAATGCGCCACTGCAATTCGTTGCATTTGCATGTTCATTTTGAGATACTTAAAATTTAAATTTTTAAAATTTAATTTTAAATTTAATTTTAATTTTAATTTAATTAATTTAAAATTTAAAATTTAAAGCAATCTTTTATAGGAATTCAATCATGATTTGACCACAAAGGTAACTTAATATTAATATTACTGTGGTCAGAACGAACACTATAGATGTATAATGTGATCCGGTGCTTTCCCCGTACAAATCCCAACCTTAGGTATTTTCCATGATGTACAAAACAGTCTTTCCACTTCTTAGTTGCCCTTTTTAAATTAAAATTAAATTACACATACGTATGTATGCCATACGTATTTTCTTTCGGTGCATGTTTCTTGATGAATGAATAAATAAAGCGTAGCTCTGAGCCCGGTTCATTTATGTATAAGTTTTACCTTTTCGCTAGTGGAAATCCCCCATCCGCCATCCCAGTTGATATGACGTTGCGCCAGCTTGTCTGACGCGGAATGACAGTCTTCTGATGCAATGTCTCCTGTGGCCAAGAGCGCTCGATTTGCGTAACCGGGCACATGTTGAGTCATCAGGTGTGTGGGCTTGGGTGGCCATATATGTATGTATATACTATACGGTAGGCACGCCCCCAGCTTGCCGCAAAACAATTGCGGCCCTTTTAAGTATAATGGCATAAGGCCGGCCGTACGCCATGAGACTGTAATTACCGAACTTGCATAACTTAGCAGGCCTGTTGGTGTTGATCTCGGCCCACTTCGGGGCCCTTGGACAACGCCTACAACACGGCACAGGGGTCTTATTATTATTTTGCAATATGTATTATTGATTTTCATTGTTTCTGTTCTGAGGACTTTGCGGCCTTCGTCCTGAATGGGGGAGCAGCATTAATTGCTATCATCTAAACTCATATTTCCTGGCCCAGTTTAATTTGCGGTCTGCATGCGAAATCCCCATGCACACCTACTACATGCGTGTGTTGACCTTTTTGCTTACAAATGGTCAATATGCAAATAGGCTGGCAAATAAAATGGCGGCTGGGTAATTGTGTCAATTAGTAAAAAAAAACCTAATTGGCTCTGTGTTTCACGGCTTAAAAGGATTTGCCAGTGCGGAATGCATTTAATCTAAATAGTTAACAATTCGAATTTAAAATATATTAAATTATGTTAAGAAATACATCAAGCCATGTACATTAGTGTTAATTATTAATTTTTGGTGGAGTCAACTCACCAAAACATTGTCATTCTTAAGGTCCAGCATTTCAGTTTCATTTTATTTTTGGAAATATCAAGTTGAAGTTGAAATAGTTCAGCCTTAAATACTTGGAAATATATAAAACATTTGGAAATAGTTCAAAGGGCCGCAGCAAACTTGAATTTGTCCAATATTCCACCTTGAAATATGTCAAAATGCGAATTGGTTGTTTTTTAATTGTTTCTTTTAGCGTTTCACTGCTGTTTACTATAATTAATTGGTTTTAAAATGTTCTTTTCAAATTTTTACGATATATCATAAAAGAACTTAGCATTATGACGTCACACGCGTGTCGTGTTGTTCCCCTTCGACACTGATGGTTCTTACCAAAACTTGGATGAAAGTCTTATAAATCTACCGATCTATTCAAGAAAGATTCATACTTGATATCAAATATATAAGTACATACTTTTGAAAAAATTCCCCTTCTATTTGTATTAGCAAGAAAATAATTTATCTTCGTCAAAAATGAAGAAAGATTTCATTTGTTTAAGCCCCTATATGGACACAATAATAAATAAGCTTAATTTCTTTTGGTAAATATAAAGTAGCAAAATCTAAAGAAATGAAAATATGCTATCTGAGAACAACGCTGGGAAAGCTTAAATCGCAAAGGAAACCTATTTTAACCAAGTCGTCAGCTTGTTTGTTTCGTACACGAGTGTCTGCTCCCATTGCTGGCCATTTTGTTTGTGCCAAAAATAAAATAAAATGCAGAGCCAAGCAACACGTCAGCGTCAGCACATTTGGCCCAACATTCGACTACAGTGCAAATGTATCGCAATGTTACTAGTATATACTACCTGGCAGCTGGCATTGTCGGCCCCTATATTCCTTATATTTTTCGCTTTTTTAGCTACCATTTTGCTTTTTGGGGCGTTGCCGTGGTTGAGTTTTAATTAGCCTTGAGTGCGTGCTGGGCTGAGCCAAAAGCCGTACAAATTGTTATATAAACACATACACACGCCCAACAAACTGTTTTAAGGGCCTAAAACATTGTCGCCACCAAATGAAGTTGGCCAACATGAAACTACGCAGGTCACGAGAAAAATAGTTGGCCAAGGTGTAGCAGTGGAGCACAGGACCAAGTGAAAAGTGTTGAAATGGCAGCGGAAATGAAATTAGGGGCAGTTGCCTGGAAGACTTCAGAAGCCTTTTTGCTTTATACCCGCCATGCAGGCGGAGCCGCCATGGCAAATGTTAAGGTTACAAGTCCTCAGAAAAAGCAAAAAACACAAAGGAATGCTATGGTCGAGAGGCTCCAGAACGGGTGTTATATATTTGGTTTTATTTTGTATTTGTTACACATTTAACTATTGAATTTGTGTGTTAGGGGATCTTCAAAATGATTGCTTTATTTTAATTTCAATTATTTCAGCATAGTGCTAAATATTGCTTTCATAATGTTGGAAAACGTCACTGAAATACTCTATATGATAAGCAAAGAGCGACTGAAGAGAACAACACATAGTCTCTCACGACTTTCTCTCCGTGCTTTTTATATGTGATCAGCTCTGCAAATAATATTAAAACAATAAATTGTTATGGTGCTATTTCGAATATCAGAATGGTTTATTTTACAATAGTATATAATAGTATATAAAATATTTACGCTTGTGTTCGAAACTCAGTTACTGAGAGCTAGTAAATAATGTATAAGCTCGAATGGAGTTCCAACTCCCGAATGTACACGTCACAACGGGTCTAGAACGACCTTTTTCAAGGTAAAAAACGAACGCAAAATTGCCTGCCCTTCTCATTGTTTTTTTTTACTCGTTTTGTTTTCTCTATTGTAATTTGCATGTCTACGTCAAAATGGCATGCTGACATTAGAATGAAAGCAAAATATTTAAGAAAACAAGGGAGTAGAATTCTTAGTTTTTTGCTAAAGATTCCATTTATTAATGCTAAAAGTTAAGAGCCGGTAAATAAAGGACCTGTCAAACGTACAAAGAGTTCTTGTTTCAGGGTCCCTCCAATTCCTTTTCTATCTCATTCTATCGTCATCTATCTCATAAGTACTCTTAAATAATTAAGTTTCATGCCATACAAATAATAATAGAATTGAATGTAAGAGCTTTAGATACCTTATATCATTTAGAATTCTGGGTGCATTCACCAAATTTAGGCTTACTTGATAAGTTTTCCAACCCATCTAACTCAACTTTTCAGTGCGCCAATGAGAACTTTGCAATTCCGGTGTTTATGTCCTATATCTTTATATCCTACTTATTGAAATCATTTATTCTAACCCCCTTTTTTGCAGCGTTTCTTAGCCAATAAATTGTAATATTTGTATGTTATCAATGTGCATTAATCTTAAGTCCGTTTACGCATAATATGTTGTTCACATGTTCCTTGCAGTAAATCCGTCTTTTAAGCTAAGTTTAGATAAAGCCGATATCTATTTGAGAATGATGTGCGATGGGCAAGTAAGAACGAGGGCAAAAACGAACGAATCCAGGTTGAGGGAAAAGCGTAGTCTAGGGTAAGGAATGATAAGCAGCTGACTTTGTCGATGGGTGTATGATAGCCAGTAACAGAGCGAAGAAGTGTAGGCCACAAAGTATATTTAGCAAGAAGAAGTAGTGCCCAGGAAGCAAAACAAGTTAATAGAATAATAATATTAAATGGATGTTTATATATATACATATACGTGTGTGTGCTTCGAATTTAGGCGCTTTTTGATAACCGAAATGGGCATTATTAGCTAGGTAAACGACAAAATATGCAATGCAATTTCAGAAACAACACGGCTTAAGCAGAACGTGCGTATATTTCAGCAGAGTATTTCGTTTTTTATTGTCACACTCCCACTAAGATACCAAGCACAGCTCCAGCTAAAACTAGAAACATGTCGATGGATACACACAGACAATACGCCCAAATGTATGCAATTTGATTGTGGAGATAGGATATTTTTTAAATGTTTATAAGCAGAGATTGAAATATTTGTAAAACATATTTTAATAGACACCGAAAACAAAAGACAAAAGGCAAACGACAAAAGACATAAGACAAACCAAGAATCAAAGCAAACTCTAGACAGCGATACAAATTTTTTGAAATATATTTTTTTATATACGAATAAGAAGAGTTGAACACTGCGAATATGCACGGAACATATAGCTCTCGGATAACCCTAGCCTAAGTTAAACCTGTAACAATACTTTCAGTTGGAAATTGAACAATTTACAATTTACTTTCGATGGTTTCACGACAGTTATTTTGAGCCGTTTTGTATGCGTATGTCATGTCACTCGGTTGAAGCTTAAGCAAGTAATCCAAAGTACAATCATTTATGTCAAACAGGACAACACACAACACACCAACCAGGAATCTGAGCTGCAGCAGATACAAGGGGGCACTGTCACAGAGTAATTTTTACAGGGACAGCATACAAAAAAAAAAAAAAACCAGAGAAACCACAACAGTTTTTGCTAAGAGTTTTTTAAATTCATTTTACACCAGCTTCAAAGTATTGGAAAGAAAGGCCGCAGTTAAGGTAGAGGCGATACAGCCAATTCTTGTTCTTTTGAGGTGAGCCAATTACGATCGGAACTTAACACTATATCACACTATCCACTAGGCTCGGCCAGTAAGGTTCCAGCTAGCTTAGGCCTAGAACAGCCCACACCCCACACCCCGAATGTAATCCCTGAGGCTCTTAGGGTTAGTTTCTAACTAGAGTAACGCTTCCCGAGCCGCGAACCCCAAACCGACCACCAAGATGTATGCAGCTGCTGGCGGCGCCTCGCTGGCCTCTCGCCAGGCGCGCCAACGCCAGCGCCAGCAGAAGAAGAACGCACAAATCCAGGCGAAACTACATCCACCGAAGGCCGCCGGGCTCGGCCTCGTGTCCGGCGATCATGCCGGGGCCGAGGGTGCCTCGACGCCCACCCGCGGCCAGTCGCGTCAGTTCCACCAGCTGCCGACGAACTACCTGCGGGCGCCGCAGCCGCACGGCCGCAAGCTGAGCGCCACCTACACGACGCAATCGAAGCTCCTACTGCCAATCGACGAGGGCGACACCCAGTCGGTGCTGCAGCTGCGCATGCACTCCCACTCGCACGCCCACGCCCATGCCCACTCGCACTCCCATGGACCCGCCCACGCGCCGCCGCAGCCGCACCAGACGCCCTACCAACAGTTCGCCTCCTCGCACGGACGCGTCTCACCGAAGCTGGTGCACCGGCACTCCGGCACCGGCAGCACCGCTGGTTTCCAGCCGGTCTTCGCGGCAGGACAGCTGCACAAGTCTGCCACGGCAACGCTGCCGCTGCACATGCAAATGGAAGCGGACACGGAACCAGGAGCGGGAGCGATGCCATCGGCGCTGGCCGGCGTTAAAACGACAGTGACCTCGTTGGAGACAGCCACGCCTACGTCTCCTCCGCTGGCCAGCACATCCGCTGCCGCTGCTGCCGCACTGGCGGCCGAGGCCGAGGCGGAGGCAGAGTTAGCTGGCGCCGCCGCCATGTTTGTGCCCCACCATGATGCCATCATTGTAACGCCGGCCACGCCCATGGCCTCGCCTGGCCACGTGGTCAAGCTGCGGCGTCCGGGGCCAGAAGAGCTGCTCGAGGCGTCCGCGGAGCGCCAACCGCTGACCGCCGGCGAGGCTGACGACGAGGAGGAGCCGATGCACCCGCCACCAGGGCAGCTGGAGCGCAAATGCAGTGTCTACCGCATGCGCCGGAGTGACGCCTTTGAGCAGGACACCGGGGGCGGGCTGAAGCGACAGCTGCGAGAGCTGCAGTTCAGCGCCGGCGCCCAGCAGACGCAATACGAGCCGCTGCTCGCCGACGAGCCCCAGCTGCTCTTCAAGGGACTGGGAGCCAACGGACGCAAGCTACAGATCTGCGCCTACTGCGAGGAGGGTATCTGCATGTGCGAGCATCTCGAGGTAATTCCGGGCCGATCCTGGCCATCCCAATTCCCGCTGTTGACCATGTTTCCAACCTCCGATTCAGGGCCCCGCTTGTTTACTTTATGTGTCTTGTGCATGTTCTATAATTGTATATTATGTGTATGCTTGGAACGATGGTGTGATTATTAATAACTACTTTAGTATAAGTCTATAAACATACCATGGTTAAAATTATGTATAGTGAGTGATATGCCCCAGAAATCGATATTCCTAGGAATTTATAGAAAAGACTTAAGCACAAAAGTAAGTCAGTAAGTAAGAATATAGCCTTTTAGTTGTTGAAAGTAAAAGGTTTATTAAGGATACCATAAGGAAAGTTAATCAATAGTCAATAGTTATTTAAGCGATATGAACTCTAGATCTTAGAGGAGGTCTCTGTTATGGTTGATAATTATAAGTACATCTTTTTTTAAACTTATTTCCTAATCATTTATATTAGTAAACGAACCAAGTATTTCAATATAACTTCCCTATTCTATCTAGGGATGTATGTATATCGGGAAGTAAAGTCTGATTATATTATATTATGAATATTATCATACAATTTGTTATTTATTTCTAAACTCACTAAACTAAACTCACAACTAAAATAATGATATTAGTCCAAATAAAACATAAAATCGATTTGCATTACATACAGATAGATATATCCTTAATTCGAACTATCCATGTTAGCATACAGATTATTAAATTTGCTCTTTTCGTACAAGCGACTTACGATAGCCTATGGATCTCTTGAAATTTGTATGTCTAGCCATTTGTAACAAACAATATATATTTTATAAGATTTATGTTGTTTCGTTTACAAATATTGTTGAAATATTGTTTGATACTAAGGTTCCCGAGGACTAAACATTTTTAGGTGTATTTGTCTCTCGCAACCTCTCTTGCTTATATCAGGTTTAAATATTTTGACATTAGATCGGTACACAGAAATTAGCTAATTTTATTAAAAAAAATGCTTTGTTTCATTTAACCTTAATTTTGGTAGAACTTATCAGTGAATTAGGAAGATAAAACGAGCTGAAATTACTGGAGTTCATGAAGTCATCATCGTCAGAATCGAAAAGGCATAGAGTCGGGTAACAGTTATCTTGGGACACGCTGTATAAATATGAAAAATTGAAACATACTCGTATTTTGAATTTGAAAACAAATCATATACAATTTATTGCGGAGAAAATGCGAAAGAAACAATTAAAAACAATCAATCACATTTAGACATATTTATTTAGAGTTGGAATATATAACAAACTGCGTACCTTGCATTTTTTTTTAAATCTTGTTTATATTTCTTATCGGGAAATCTCAAATGAATCTTGTTTTCCTACCATTTTTGGGTAACTTTGATACTCGACATGCATACATATCTCGACTTTGAATCGTATTCTTCCATATATTCGATATATTCTTTGTATTATTTATCTATAAATTCTTGGTAAACTTTGTCCACAATGCTAGGTTGTCGAACCCGTCTGTAATGTTCTTTACTAAACTTGTCAGATTTAATCAAGAAGATAAATCAAGTCTTTAAGCGTTCAATTGAATCCTTTGAATGGTTATTCATTGTTTATTAACATCTCTGAGAACAAGAATCAGCATCTATAAATATGGGTACCGTATTGAGCTTCATATTTGGGAACAATGTTATTTTATACCTCAAAAATGTGTATATCTGAGTAAAAATCAAGGGGGCAGGCAGGGACACCTTGTTTTGTGTAAAAAGCTACCCCCACACACCAGTATTGGTATGGTATCCTAATAAGGACAAGTAGCTTTTGGCAGGAGTCAGCCGGCTCGATATGGTCGTGGTACTTTCCTCTCGACTAGCCCCATTTCGAGGCGATGCCATAACGGCGCAGCGACAAGGAAATGCCATAGAAGCAAGTGCAGGCATAACGAAAATCCGAGAATCGGAAGCGCATAATGTGCCTTTGTATCGGCCTGATAATGCGCCGCCCGAAAAAGCTTGGCAGCCACATACCGCCCCCCGCCCCCCGCCCCCATCGACTGGCGCCGCTTGCCAAATGTTGTGTAAAAGGCTAATGGCAACACGGAATGTGTGTCATAAAAATGCAAGATGGCAGCGGGCGCGGAGCTCCTTAAAGTTTTCCTCTTTAAGCTGCCGCAGACACTCTTAATTCGGCTCACGATCCAGTTAATGAGCCTTGGATGAGAGGCGGCCAATTAAAAAACTTAGCACTGCGCTATTATTTGGCTTGCATAAGCAGCGAATCAACTATGGTATTATATAAGTCTTCATGCGAAATAAAACACAAAACTTGCACAAAACTAAACAGAACGTGGCCAAAAGAATATCTCTCTCAGACGGAGCTCAGTCCACAAAGAAGGTTTCAACGAACCGAGAACGCTTCTCTAGTCGACATTACCATTCTCATTAGCCGCCGAGAAACAAATGGTGCTAACCTAAGTTTTCTTGGCTAAAAAGATAATCATTCAACTTTGATGTCTCACTAAATAAACCAGCATCTAAATCAGAGGCTTACTTTATGAGCTCTAACCATTAAATATACTATTTTAGAACAGATTCCGATTAATGACTTGCTCAAGAGGAATTATTTGGTAGAAATGTCTATGGACTCGGTGCAATGCGATGACTTAGCATAATTTCTTTAAGCTGCACTTTTTTCCTGCTGCAACCCTTCACTTACTATATCTGCATGTCCCGACTACGACAAGATAATCGTAATGTTGGCGGTCCGTTGGCAGCTTACATCCACAATACCTCTGAGTACCCCGTGTTCGCGGCCAGGACTGTTGGAAAAAAGTGCTCAAAACGGAGAAAGCTAACAGCAAACGCGAATGGCGGCGGCTAAAATGTATTATATTCTCAGGAACCCACGCCCGCGTCATTTCTAGTCTCCTTTTCTGCCACTCGAGTCGCTAAGAGAGACATGGATTTCTGTGTGTATACGTTTCCGTGCCTATGTATGCAGCCCCGAACGACTCGGGCACAAAAACAAGAGCTAGTAAATTAGCTGGAAAATAAAGAAAAAGTATGCGGCAAAATGGCGGACGCCAGAAATGCGAAAAATATCATCATCGCCATTTGTCCTGCCGCCCAACACCCACCGCCCACCGCCCATGCCACGTTCCTTCGCGGCCCTCAAAAGTCGCGAAATGAAAGAGCAAAAAATAGTAATAAAGGTGGAATTAAACGATGGACTGGCTACTGGTAGAGGGATCTGTGGGAAAAGGGAAAGTTATGAATAAGCAAAATGGCGGCACTGAGATAAATAACTGCATTAGCATTAAATGCTTCACATTTATAGTGAAGGAGTTTAATAACACTGAAATGGTAACCAGGATTACGGATAGAGCATAAAATCTTATCGATTGTTGTGTTATTTTACACAACGATTCGTTAACATATATTAATTATTACTGGTAGATTACTCATAATGTTATGTTAATTACAACTTAATGTTATGAGTGTATTTTGACCAAGTTGAGCTAATCTAGTTTAAATAAAAAACACTTATTAATCACCTTTTATCATTGTGACCGTGATATAGTAACAGGCTCCAAATAGTGTCGTAATGGGTTTAATTGATTTTCGAGCTCGAAACTACAATTGTTTTGCTTTGTACGAAAACTTCACATAGGTATGGGTTTTAAGCACAATACGCTATACACAAACATTTTTGCACTTTCTTCTATATGTTGCTGTCTCATGCTGTTAAACCGAGCAAGACAAGAACAATTTCTTGCACTGCCATAAGGCAGATTTGGGGACCCCTGCTCTAATCGGTTGCTAGTTCTGGCTTCGTCCTCGTCGGCTGGATTATCGTGCTGATCTATTCGTTATTCTGTTTGCTCGTCGTTTCGCTATCATTCTTGTCGTCTTTATTCGTGAATTTTATCTTCGCTCGCTCATTGTTACTGCAATCGCGCTTATTCTTAGGAATGATGCTTCTTGAAGGAAACGCCCGCAATCACATACTATATATCCCAATTAAGAAACTTTAATTATTTAGCATTGCAAATGTATTCATTGAAATTCTCCACCAAGGCCAGACAATTAGACCAAATGCGAATCAGTTTCTGGTCCAATCAAGCAATCGAGGCTTTTCAATTGGGATTTAGATTGATGAATGCAATAGCTTACGCCCAAATGAACAAGATGCCTTGATTTACAGCCTCTCGCTGGCAAGCCGTGGAGGGGAGGCCGTAATTTAATTTCCAATTACACGAGATGTCGGCTGCCAAAAAGTGCGAGGATGGCGATTGTTGCTGCCTCCGAATGCAGCCTCAATAATTACTCAAACTGTCGCCCGGATCCGGCACCAGTGCCCCGACATGGGACATCCCTGTGGCCCACTTTTCCCAGTTCTCGGCGGTTGCTCGGTAATTGTTTGTCAGGCACGTCGGTCCTGGATTGTTCTGGTAATTGTAAGTGACGTACTGCACTTGACTACCTCACTCGCACTCGCTGGCTTTCCAAGAGCCATGGCCGGCCGCATATAAAGTGGTAATCATCGCTTTGCCCGAAAAAGGACAAGACCCAACCACAGACAGCTCCTTGTTTATTGCATACTTTGTCGCTGCTTCATTGAATTATTGTTGCATAATTCATTCGGTCGGATGCCGAAAGCGAAGAGTAACTCTTCTCGTTTATTACAGAGCCACATTTAAATTCATTTTCGATTTGGCTCGTTCCTTTCCTCTCTTGGCTTATTCCCACCCAGCCAATATTTATCTTCGGTATTTGGCCAGCAAATGTGTGTGAGTATGACTGTTGACGCTGCTGCCATCGCATCGACAATAAAAATCATTTAAAAAGACACAAATTATTCGGAGTTCTGGGGCCGCTCCGAAATGGTTCTGACAGTTTTATGGAGGCGCAATCCCAGAGATGCATTTAGGACCACCAAGGAGAACCCGATTTTTTTTTAGCGGGATAAAGGCATTGACTAAATGTATGCCTGTCCGGTTGGACAGGCTAGTTTGCACACTAGTTAGCCGCAAATTAGGAGCGTGCTACCGCGTTGAGATAGCACCAATAATTTCTGGTAAATTACCGCTGGTTAGTGGTTGGCCTGCGAAATTCATCAGAAAAGCCGCCAGTGAACAACCATGAACACACTGTCGCCACGATGGCTGTCAACAATCAAATAACATGACTCCCAACGAGGACAGTTGCCATTTCTCACGGCATACGCCATTTGCCATATGCAAATTCTCCGTCGAGGGGCGCTGTTCGCCGTTCGGCATTCGCCTTTAATTACCTGTAGACAAGGCGCCCGCCGAGAGACCCTTTGCCAGGTGAACAAGCCAGCGGGCGTGGTGCCAAAAATTGGCCAGTGGGGAAGAGATCGCAGCGGGGCCTCTGCAATTCACATTAATTAACCCGAGATATATGCACTCACCAGTACCGCCAGAGCAACAGTCGATGTGCCTGGCTGGTATTAGCCGCGTTATTGATTCGACACCGAGCTGGTAGGCGTCTACCAGAAATCTCAACGACGTGTCGCCACGTTGAAATGTGAAGGTTCAAATTCAATAAGTTCATGCAGTATAATGCTCGGCAATATACTGCATACTGGCAGCCTCAAAAGGTTAAAAGTAGCCTGCAGTGCGGCTTTTTAAATCAGATATTTCGACATAACAAAAAGTGTGTTCTTGGAGTAACATGATTACTTAAAATGATATTGTTTCCTTTGCCAAAACAAAACTAGTAGTATACTATTAATGGCATAATTTATTAAGCGATTTATATAAATGAAATAAATTGGATAGAGTTCACTTCGGCTTTTATCGACCATCTATTATTGGACTGCTGATGAAATTGAAGTGCCCTTGGGATAAATCACTTAAATATCCACTTAATGGTTACTACGCGCAGAGCTGCATAAATTTCCATATAATGCACTCGACACAATTGCCAGTAAAATGCATGGTACCCAGCAGACGATTTCTCACAACAGAATGGGGCAATTCAGTGTTAATGAAATTTGCAACAAAACGTCATATATTATATCCACTCATCCGGACCCCTTGCCGCTTCTCTTCATTCATTTTTTTGTTGTTGTTTGCTGTATCTATGTGTCTCTTTGGCGAAATCGTGGCGCACAAATTAATTTTCATACTATAGTCTTATGCGCTTATGTTGTCAGCATGACATTGTTGCTGCTGCTGCTGCTGATGCTGATGCTGGGGAATAGCTGCCAAATAGCAACATGTGTAGTTTCGCACACAGTTGCACAGCGCACACAGTCCGCGTGGATGCGGATGCGGATGCGGATGCAGTGTGTCGGTGTGCGTGGCGTCTGTGTTTAATTGCGAAAATGTAGCAATCTT
This sequence comes from Drosophila parvula, assembly GCA_018904695.1. Classification (NCBI taxonomy): domain Eukaryota; kingdom Metazoa; phylum Arthropoda; class Insecta; order Diptera; family Drosophilidae; genus Drosophila; species Drosophila parvula. Next base: position 53,365 of record JAEIIG010035258.1, on the reverse strand, counting down.
TTAGGCGTTACATCCAGTCAGCGGCAGAGTCAGACAGCGAGCTTTTGTTATGTCAGCCAGCGACATTGCGTGTGTGCCATGTTTTTCTACTTTACAGCATCGGTCGTCATTCGTCCTCCGAACTTACAGATACGATACGAAAAATAGCAGTCCCCAATTTGAAAGTTATCTTTTTTAAGCGAATTATCTGCAACTTTGAATTTCTACTGCTGTAAACTAACAAGATTTAACAAATATATAACTATTTATAAATTATATAGTATTGTATATGTGTCTTGAGGTCATAATAATTACCATACAGGCTCCCAAAACAGATTGAATATAATAATATTCTTATACTAAGGTGCTCTGGAATAAACTAGAGTTTTTAAAACGCCTAAAAAGTATTCAATTGAATTTTGGAGCTACCAAATTCAGTGTTAATTGGGTTATTAAAACGTAAACGCATTTTGCATACGTTTTAAAGGATTTTAAAAAGCTGAGTGATTTGTGTAGCACTAATAATTAAAGTGACTTCAATTTCAGGATGATTTATAAGGTGCATCAAGTGGGAAAAATAAAAGATATCAATCACCATGTTGCCAAATTATTTTATTCGACTAATTGTAAGCATTTTTCTAAAAAATCCCTGAAAAGAGATATACAAATATTTAAGAATTTTCCTTTAGATATGGGATATTGCAAAGGCACGGGGTGTCCTCTTGTGTTGACCACAGCTGAATGCGAATGGGAATTGTGTGTGCTTCCTGCGTCTGTAAGCGTGTGTGGCTTTTGCATGAATCTGTATTTCATTAAAATTTCATCTGCATCGTTCAACGAGTGACTTTTTCCGCTTTGCGCTGTTGAATTATTGAAATTTTCGGTTCGCAGTTGCCAGTTTTGCTTAGGTCGCTGTTCCACTTGCCTAACAAAGGCTTCCCCGATGCAGCGCGGCCTCCTCTGCAGCATTTGCATATGAATTCGAATTCCAGCAGCTGCAGCCCGGAGCCGGTTCTCCGTAACTTTTCCACGGCCTTTCCATCCAACATCTCGGCGAGCAGAGCCCTGGCCCGTTCTCCCATCCGTCCACAGCCATTTGAATTATGGCATTGCAGGGCAGCAACATGGCTTATATGCCATAAATATTTTCTATGTTTGCATTACTCACCAGATTTTTGCCAGTGATTTGCAACGGCCTGGAAACTGTGCACTCGACTTGTCTTAACTTTCTAGTCTTCGGGGGTGCGGGCCTCAATTGATTCAAGTCGAAGATCTGCCAGTATGCACTGAGTGCATTCGAGAGGAGCTATCCTCATAAATTAATAATTTGCTTTAGAGCAGAGCAGATTTCCCGAGTATGATTCAGAGGGAATGCTACGATAAAATCACTTACTTTATAACCCAATTGAAACAAAGCAGCTACTGAATAAATTGAATACATAAACGATTATTTTCTGTACAATAGTAAATCAATCAGTAATAAATAAACGTTCACAATAAAGTTAAAATATGAAATACAAATAAATAAATCAAATATTTAATAACAGGGCCCTTGAATTCATGCTTTACAAATGCAAGTTACAATGCACAAAGTGAAACGGTAAAGTTAAACCTGAAAAAATAATTATTTGCATATTCAACAGCAATTTTTAAGTGGAGCAGCAGCCAAGAACACAACAGTTACTATAATCGTGCTATACAAAAATCGAATAAAACAATCCGTAGTCGTACAATGGGAAACTGCAACATATGTGATATAAACTAATTAAAACTTTCAAGTATATTCTAAATCAACGTTAATTAAACTACGAATAATGGCAGCGGAGAACTGGCAACGATAAATCAAAATGAGAATATATTGTGTGGGCTTGACTTTTATATAGTTATTATAATGACATTCAGTGCTACAAAAAAACAACAACAAAAACTAAATCAACAAGAAAGCTTTAAATATATTTTCTACTTAATAATACTTAATAAATTAATTGCACCAAATGTGATCGAATCGAAATAATTTATTGAGCAACCAAATACGAGTTACTTCAACAATAAAATTCTACAACACATTGCCTTCTCTCATCGTAGCCTAAACGAAACGAACACTGAAAGTCAACTACAAAGACGTAGCAACTAACGTTAATTATTAGCCATAACTACAATCCAAATCAGCAATTAGCCGACTTTGTGAAAAACCGAACTCGAAACATTTTCTACGTGCAAAGTATTATGATAAGAATAGGCAATGCATAGACTAAGGCGAGCTGTCCGAGCACACAATTACGTTACAGTGCGCTAACGTTTAGGTCGCGCTAACGTCAACGTCGATTCATAGATATTAATAAATGTTTATAGCTTTCAATGCCAAAATTCAAACGAAAATGAAATCGCCAACGAATACAATGTTGCATAACGTCAACGTTACGTAGCAACACGCCGAGCGTTGCGTTACGCTACGCTTCGTAACGGGGATCCGCGAGAGCCAATCGAGGATCCGCCACACACAGACACAAACACCAAATACCGATTACCCACTATCGCCTATCGATTGCCGATTGCAATTCGCTACAAGCCGTTTATGAATCGCCAGTTGCGGTACTCGCGCTCACAATTACGACTACGTCTTCATCGAGGAACGCAGCAGCAGCGCCGCAGGAGGATATATTGGCGCAGCCTGAAGCACCATCGCAGGAAACCAACAAAAACCACAATAACAGCAAAAACAACAACAATAACAACAACACTATCAACACCGACATCGACTACAACAAAAACATCAACGAATTAACGGAGCTAGAGCAAGCAGCCGACCACTGGCGATCAACGCAGCCCATCCTCAGCCCGCCACTCAGTTGCGCCAGCTCCCAGGGCTGACGCAGCTTTCCAACTACGCTACAGCTACAGAAAACCCAAGAACCACCACAAGAACTACAGCACCACACATAGAAATCTGTTTTAAAATATTACTCTTTGCTTCTATTTCTATACTCCTCCTATTTGTGCCTATCGAAACTGTGCGCTCAGTACGTTCTCGTAGTTGTTGAGAAGGTTGAGAAAGTAATCGACTCACGTGACTCTTTTAGCATGGACGTTGACTTTATTAAGCTCCTAACGTAACCTGTGTCATCCCATTGATTTCGAACTGCTAATTACGTACCACATACCCGACTACTCCCACGCAACTACTCCCCCTTAACACCAACGGATACGTATTTACTGACGTGACGCATACGCACCGTTGAACGGAACAAACAAGCAAACAAAAAAAAGAACTAAAACAGTAAACAAAAAGAAAAAAAAACAACACCAAGATGCAGGCCGCATTGATGCTAAGATCGAAATCTCGGGTGGCGAGAAGAAGAAAGCTACGAAAATTAGGTGGAAGACTTGAGTTGCCTAGTAATGTAGCAACTAAAGAAATAGCTCCATTTCCTCGTTATCCACCTGAGTCATGGGTAATAATATAAAATACCAAACAAAATACCAAATTAAATTTAAACCACATTCTTTCAATCTCTCTCTGTCTCCTTCTGAACTGAAGAGCTCAGCCCCCCACAAAGAACATAAAGTGCGAAAATGCAGTAAAGCAATAGTTTAAACTTTGACCCCTTAAGAACGCAAACTAAAAGCAAAGAGCGCAAATTTCCAATAAGTCGACAAATGAATACCATCCGCTAAAAAGAAATTATAATTTCTACCCCTTATCCAACCTGAATACCCAGCCCCGTATTTCTTCACTATCCGCCTATCTTTTCAATCTGTACTTCTCTCCCCCTATCTATCTATGTATCTATCTCCCATACTACCTTTCTACGTTTCAACCTTTCTGTATTAGAGTCTCCATCTCTTCGAGCCCAAGACACAAACTCTATTTTGATTTAAGAAACGCCCTAGAGTTAACTACTTACCAACAGAGCATACGTTTTCCCTAAGTAGTGTGGCAACTCTATAATAGGTTAAATAAATAGAATTCAATTTTCCGTCTCTTTACTGGATCTTGCAGTTTAATTAGCGTGTGCCCATCTATCCCCGAATCTAGAACATAGAGCCGCTTTGGAACGTATCTAATATTAACTGTTAACTCAGTAGAAGTTTTATAATATGCGATATGACTATAGATACTATTCTTTTCAACTCTAAGAGCTCTGCCAGCCAATAACTAAATGCGCTGTACAACTAGCTTAACCACCTTTATTCAATTCTCAGCAAACTATTAGTGCTTTTGCTCAACTCTCAACTTCTACCTCTCTCTCTACAGCTATCTAACTATCCAACTATCTAACTATCTAACTATCTGTCTGTCTAGCTCTCTGCCTCTTCTGCCTTCTGTCTCTATCCCACTAAATGTAACTCTATATAAACGCTCTAACCTAATCTAACAACTAACTCTCTGTCTGTCACCCAGTCCCACACTTAGCTTCAACTGTAGTTGAAACATTGCACAGTCACACTTCCGAGTCCTACCACCACACAACCGAATCGAACCCCTCGCCAACTGTGCACTTGCTTAAACTCTATGTAACGTATAAATAAGAATCAGTATAATCCAAGACGTGTGTAGATCTTCACCCACAATACCAACCACTACCAATTCAGACATATCTAATGCGCTCTTCCCACTCACACGCTGCACCCTGTTAAACTAGTCGAGTAGTACTCAAAAGTATCCAAAGCAAATGCTTCTAACTATTTACCACTAAACCAAACTCAGATAAAGCAAACTAAAAACGAGCTATGAAATATCAAATACAAATTACCCACATAACAAATAATAAGCACATCAACTGATCTATTATTTTCAACACACTTATGCTTATTTATTTAGAATAAAACATGGTTGATCTGAATATCCTTTTGGATAAGGGAAACAACTTTCATTAAGCAAGTTTTTTCTCTTATTCCTGAGTCTATCGAAATTTACGATAACTAAACCGATTTTATATGTTCAGTTCAAAGGCCTTGCTTCATGAATCTCTAGTGAATAGCGATTCACGGATCAAGCCGATTTTAAATAGATTATAGTTTCGCAAAACACGCTCTAGAACAACACATACGTCACACTCAACTCAATCTCTGTCGCTCACTGTCATTCCTTTGGATACTCTTGCTTTCGCCCTATAACTTTCTCCTATTAAAAATACATACATATGTCCCACGCTACACATCACTCGGATTATTATGTGTCTTATCTCTTAAATTTTTCGGTTTTCAACCTGCGCCTTCGTCAACGTAATTGCTAATCCTTTACCGATACGTTGTCGTCCACCATTTGCGTAACTAGAAAAACACATACGTGACAACGCCAGTGGCGCCGCCGGAGCCGCCTCCGCCACCGCCGGAAGTAAGTGCCAAAGCATCCATTTTGACATCATACATTTGCATACGTAACTACTTGAGTTACAAATCAAAACAAAAAAAAAACGAAATCAATCCTTTCGTTCTGTCGTTTGTTCATCACGTGAAAGCGTCTCCCGTGTTTCTTCTTTGTTTAAGTGTAACGTAATGATCACCTGCGTAATTGCCGTAATGCAATTTCGCTGTGCCGCTTACGTTGCCATGTTGCAGTTGGTTGTAAACTTAAAGTACAATGAAAATGCTTGTAAATAATTCCCTTGCTTTGCATTTGATCTCTTATTTCCCCTCCTGTCTCCTCTTCTATGTATCTTTCTCTTTTTGAAATCGTAATCCTCTTTTTTTATTTTTAAGTGTTTCCTTTCGACTTCCCCTTTATTAAGTTCCGTAGTAAGCCCAGTAAGCATTTGCACATGAAATATTAAAAATATTTTTCTTGGTGTGCATCGGTGTGTATTTTGGCCCGCTGCTTAGGCACAGCATTGAGCATTATGCCAAAGCCAATAAAATATTTTAAATATTTTATTAACTGCAAAGCAGGGCCAGCGAAGGAAAAGGATCCTGCCGACACAAAAAAAGATTGCATTGAATATTTACAAGCATTTTCATTGCTTTGATTTGAACGACCCCTCCATACCATGTTGTGTAGAGAGCGAGCAGCGACTGTGCTGCATAAACTGCCAGCTGAACTTGAGCAAACGTGCGAAACAAGTGCCCAGCCCATCCACATCATACATCATGCATGGGCAGTGAAGGAGTGCCTACGAAATGGACTAACCCAGGCTTTAATATCATCAGCCATTTGTTGAAGTCACTTATTCAAGGCCCAACGTTGGGCGCCACTTTGCAGCAAAGTCAAACTTAAATTAACGCAATTATTTTCGCATGTAAATTTCAAGCGGTTTAATTAACATACCATCGGGGCAGTGATTAGCATAAATCAGTTGGGGAAACTCAACAAGTTTTGGATGCCGCAAATTCAACTCAATTTACATAGGAAATCCATTTTGTGCGCCCTCCTTCTCTCCCTACATACATAAATACGTCCATACATACATACATACATATATCAATTAGCAATAAGTTCGGCAAATTTTCAGTTCGTTTTTTACTCGTTTCGTTGGCTTTAGTTTTTAATTTGTAGTCATCAACAAACAAAAAAAAGAACAACAGACATATGAAACAATCAAACGATAAACCAAAAGAAAGTATGCAACATTAACTAACAACCAAAAACAAACCACTAAATAAGCAACAAAAAACAACAAAACAAAACAATCAAACGCCAAACAAGACACTCAAGCAAAATGCATTAATATAAAATAAACAAAATGGTATCAAGTTTTCCCAAAAGATTCTGTAAAGCTTACTTGCCTCTCATTCCCGTTTTCGATCTAGGAGCTCAACTTGATTCAATTGCGAAATTTGTTCCACAAAGTCAAACCAATCAAGATGTAAACAAAAAACGCTTTGCAAAAAAAAAAAAAAAAAAAAACACAATACCATTGTATTGAAAAAATTCAATTGAATGTTTTACAAAAACGGCAAAATGAAAGTGAAAAAATGTTCCCTTTGACAATGCCAGCGCCGACCGATTTCCGTCGAGCTGGCTGCCAAAGTGAAAACTTTGCCTCAAATTGAAATGCACATTTTAATTTCGGCCCGAAACCATTTTTTTGTGGAACATTCACATGTTGAAGCAAGCGCTTATAACTAAAACAATAACAACAAGAGAATACAAACCAAATAAGGCAGTACAGCAGCAAAAAAATGAAAAAAAAAACCAAGAGTATGAAAATACCAAAGAGTGTATACAATACAATTTTTGGCTGTGAGTTGAAAGGTTTTTCTGGGTGGGCAATTTGTTGTTTCCTAAGATTTGGGTTCTGTAAGTCCTATTACAAATACATTTCCAGCGATCTGGGTAAGTCAGAGTTGGCGTGTTATCTATACCAAATATGTAATATATAAATAAAGCGTAAGGAAATTGTTTTCCGTAGTTTAGAAAGCCTTTCAATTTAGCTAAATATGCCGGCCAAACACCCAACCGAATATGACCATCATAAAACGATAAAAAAAAGCCTAACCCACCAAGCCAACTAAGCGCATTTGATCATACCTTGCTATCATACAAAACTAGAAGGACTCATTATAGTTATTTGCTGCCAAAATTAAAGCAATATTATAGATATAATATCTATGCATACTTTTGGGGCAGACGAGGGCTTGAGAAGATATTCGAGTCCCTTGAAAGTATGCCATGGAGCCAGGCCGGAACGTATTAGGGTTTACATCGCCAACTCATTTCGTTTCAATTATATTTTGATTTGGTTTTTTATTATGATCTATGTCGACACACGTGGCACTTTTCTGGGAATATTTTCGCTGTGCGCTTCAATCGTTGCTTTGAACATTTATTTAGCCTTAACCGTAAGCCCTTCTTCCTCTTTTTTCGATAACACACACGAGACAAACTGCCTATGGTTTGTATCCTCGACCTTCTCCGCTACTTCTCTTTCCTCCTACTTACTCAACGCGAAGCACGCACCACATTTACGAAATGACCACTCGACCAACAACTACACCTCCTACACCTACACACAGTTACACACACACCACTCGTACCCCGTTTAAACACTTATTTTTCGATTAATTTCTTTCAAACGCAGGTGCGCGACATTCAATTGCAAAATGTATCATGCTCTGTCTCTTTCACCCAAAAAGAAATCCGCCCAAAAGTATGCAACGCTTGCTAAAATGAATTCAAAGATCAAACTCAGATCGTCCAATTAGGTACAGTCTAAAAACGGAAAGGATTCAAATTATTGTGATCTCTCCTCCTATATTGGTGTCTAAAATTGTAACCACAATGCTCTCTCTCTCTCTCTTTGTCTCTCTCATTATATCAATATATATCTCTCTGTCTCTCTCTCTGTGCTGTGGCCCGTGCTATATATGTTACCAAAATGAACTTAGTAGCGTGCTAGGATTAGTAGCTTAAATATATACATACAAATACATATAATATAAATAGCCCTATCTATGTACGTGTGCGTGAGTGTGTGTGCGCGTGTAAATGTGTGTATGTGAGCTCTAGCATTGGGACGTATGTACCAAAGGCCGGAATTTGAACAGCAAACAAGCTAACTACCTATTGTATTACTACTATACTTTCCAAATTTGTTGCTTGCATGCTTGCATTGGCCTGCTCGTCATTTTTTACTAACATATCCTTCCTTCCTGCCGCATCACCCTATCTCTATCTTTATACTACATACATACTATATATGGAATGAATCTAACGTTGCTGTTCCTGCTGCGTGCCTTTTAATTGTTTCGCTCTAATCTCTCGCTCTCCTTAATATACTTGTTCTTTTTCATCTTACAGTCTGGTGTGTTACTTGCATGCGCTTAATTACGACCAAGAAGTCCCTTTGAATTCAACCTATTTATTTATCCTTGTTTGCTTTATTTTTTACACATATTTGGGTCCGAATGCCATTGCATGTCGTGTGTATTCTCGACGGTATTGCGGCGTCGACAGGCGGGCTAACAATTTCTGTAAGCTGTAAAAGGAGAGCCCGTTAAATTGCTTTGTGTAATCAACAAGCTAATCGCCAAAGCACAAGACTAATTCTATCAAAATCTATATATCTGTCAAAGAAACACTGCAATATTTCATTATCTAACATGACTAACCCACGCAATGCCTCTATATACTAATACAACATCTCTTTTTACATGTATCTAATGGCTTGTGGTTTTGGCAAAGTTTCTTGGATCCTGTCCTGGGGAACAAATTAAGAGTTTGTCGGTCCCTAGGCCTTCCTAAAAGTATTGGCTATGTTTTGAAATTCAAATAGAATTCCCAAAGATTAAAAGACAACAAAATAGGAAAAATATTGGCAGTAATATTTACAAAACCAGGCTCAAAGTTTATTTATATCGCCAAGCTCCAGTCTTCCACCCCTGAAATCAATTTGCACACCTTTCCCCAAAAACACCTTTTCGATGTGATTCTTCTCGCTCGCAACCTGTATACATTCGTGTGGTAAGCTTAGCCAAGAAAGGTCGCAGTAAGTAATCAATGGTAATATATGACGCCTCTACACCGACCAGGACTTAATCAATTTTCGGTGGCTAATGAAAGCCTTGAGAAAAGGGTGGGGCAGCCGAGAATTGCACAATTTGCGGCCAGAACTCGTGTGAGCACTTGAAGGGCTCGACTTAAACTTAGCTGCTTCTTCTGTCAACTTGACTTACTGCCATTTGTGGCCAAAAAGTTTCAGATGCCATAGACCATTTCCCCTTATGCGCCGGCCAAGAGCAACAACGGCTGAAGGCGCTCGAAGGAAGGAAGCGACGTAAGAGCTCCGGAAAGGCAAAACTTTGCAATGCAATGAAATGCAATCGAACGGAACCGAAAGCCAGCGACATGCATTTTCCTTTCGCGGCCCTTGGCTCCCGGTCCCTGCCATTGTTTTTCCGCCCGAGAGCTGTCGAGGAGGTCTGTGCTCGAGCGCAGCACTTTAAAAATTTTATTGCGAACAAATTATGTAGCATATTTTTTAGCGCCAGCCCCACTGCCAACCCACTGGCGCTGACAGCACTTTGGCTGATTTATTGCGTCGTCGCCAAATGTGAAATCGAGCGCGGAACCGACCTGATCGATGGCTTCTGCTGGATGCGTAGTTACGCGTTATTTATTTTTTTTTTTTTTTGCCCTTTCAGTGGCAGTCAACGGGGGCCACATGCGTTCAATTAACTGGGGGACCGTTTGACATTTTCATTAGGCGAACAAAACAGGAGAAACTCCGCTGTGCGACGTTTACATTTCACGGCCGGATATCCGGCTGCAAAAAGAAAAACCGAAAGAAATGTCTGCTTCCGTTTGAAGTCCGCAAAACCGGCATTTCGCACACACAGCCACACAGTTCACATTTAGCCGCAAAACGACTTTAATTTGCGGTGCCACTGGCGCCTTCCCCCCTTGACCTCCCCTCCCAGCCCCCTGGGTAGTCCGATTTCATTACACAATCTGAGCTTAAATGCTAACTTTTTCGGTTCCTCGGGTTCCGTTTGGGAAACTTACCCACTGTTCTTTGTGGCTTTGCCTTTAAATTGTTTTGTTGGCCGGCAGTCGGGCAGATATCTCCCAATTTCTTTAGTTATCTAAGGGGGGGAAAGGCGCTTGAATGGGGATTTTTCGCTCTGCTCCATGTGTTGCATGTGCCTCGAATCGATTTTGTGCGTTTACGGTAATTGAATTTAAAATCACATCCGTTTCATAATAAATGCGATAAATTGCAAGAAAAATAATAATATTTTAGTTCCATGTTGCGAAAACTTTCTGGATTTGGATACTATAGTAGTTCATAAGATTTGCTCGGTTCGGGTTATTTATTTTGAGCAGCTGCATCCAAACCCGAGTTCAGTTTGAACTGTTCCTTTTCAAGGAAATTTCAAGGTATAAGTTAGAAAAAAAAGAAAGAAGTTTAATAAAAATAAAAACATTTACGAAACCTTCAATCGATAAAGAACTTTCGATTCAGAAACATTAGATATTTTTAAAACACCATTTTGTATGGAAGATACGCCGTCAAGAATTTACTATTGCTTTCACAAGATTGATCCAGGTTTTCTCCGTTTTATTAAACATATATCACGTACAAAGATCGTTAGGCGTACCTTCATAAAGTATTCCGCCACAATCAAGTATGGCAAGAAGCGTTTTAAAAAATATCTCAATAAATTTCCTGGTCCCTAAAATATTCCTGACCAGGTCACGATGGGCTCAAAAGGAATTCGAAGTTGGATTCGCCAGTCTGAAATGAATATACTTTTTTGATGCTCTGTATGTATTATGGCTGAAGAAGTCTTACTTATTTTCGAAAAAAAAACCTGGAAAGCCTATTGTTTTGGTATCGTTTAGCAATGTCCTCGCTTCTCGAAACTGGTTATCAAGCTGCGTGGAACTGTCTAAAGAGAAGACAGCTCGTTGGCCTATTGAACTTCTTCGGCCCGACCGTTTAACGCTGATTTTTGTACCAGAAATGTACTGCAAAGCCGTTTCACATTCGCCCCGTGGCCCTGGCCATGTGCCAGTTTCGGGACCAGCGTGTGCTGGCCATGCCGCATAGGCCGTGGAGCACCTTGAGCCTCGCTGGCCCAGGGCTACGGACAGCAGCCGGAAACAAAAAATATCATGCTGGACTGGCGTGTTTAGGGACGAAAAGCTGGCGGGACAGGGCAGGCTGTCCTCTCAGTGTCGATTAGTGAAATTGCCTGTAATGTCTTTGCGCCTGCTCCTGTCCCTGGCCCTAGCCCTGGCCCTGGCCCCCAATTTTTGCAGCCTGCTGCATTGTCTAACCACAGCACAGCATTAGCTTTCCCTCTGTTCTTTACGACCTGGTCGTGTGTCAGCTCCAGCTGCGGCTGCTCCTGCATTTTTCATTAGCCAGCGCACTTCTTACTTGGGCCGGCCAAGTTCCTTGGCTCTGGGCCCACCTGTCCGAACGCCGAGGGCCAGGAGTGCCGACTGCCAGGACTGCCCTGCCATCCTTGGTGTTGATATCGCAAGTGCATTTCGCATTTGATTCTGCGCATCTCAAGCCGTTCTCCTGCAGCTGCATAATAAGATTGTACACGGGCCAAATCACAGGGCTCTTGGCATCTGCCTCCTTAGCCATGTATGCTGAAGTGCCCTTCACAGATTTGTTTTCAATTGGCCACAGAAAGATCAAGATAGGGGAGCAGCCCGGCAAGATTTGGAAAGACCTGAATCGGTTATAAAGTAAAATTGTGATGTAATTGTGTAAGCACAACAAGCCAACTCGTATCCATAAATACGTTTAATTGTTTCAACGCATTATTGAACTGTTAACCACAATTTAACAGCGTGTCCCTGGCAAACACATAAACAAGTCCGGCACTTGAACAAACAACAAACAATCAGTTCTCAAACAATCAATGAGCCCGAATAAATAGCCGTCGATAATGGCCTATTTCTTCTGCTCGCCGCTGGGAAATCGTCGACGAGAACATGTTAATTTTCGACGCCGCAGGCCGATTGCGGGAAAACAATTTATTGTTACACAATGAAAACAGAAATCAATGGCGATTATCACAAGGGAAAGGCCCGAGTCCGAACTGAGCTTTGTAAGAGTGGACCCTTTCGAATAAGCAGTAATTATCCTTAATTAGTTGTGTACTCTTGCGCCAGGGACATTATGCACTATGGTTACATTTTTGAAGAAGAAAAATATTAGAATAAATATGACGGCGTTGCTTTGGTAAACTCTTCTCTTGGAACACATATGCAGGCTTATTGGCTGGCTTTGTTCGATTTGCCATTAAGCCACATATTCACCTACAAAGAAACATATTTGGCTTATTTTTTGTGGGTTGAAATCGGAGAACAGCCTTGCGGCTTACTTACTTCCTTGCATTGGCTTCCGTGTCCTGTGTTCATTAGCGTTTTGTCGCCTCCATGCGCCAGACCCGATTGAGAGCATTTCCGACGCTTTGTTGTAATTTTTACAACATTTTTGTATTTTTTCCTATTTGTTGTTCGCTTGCTCGCATTGCGTGAGTTTTATTGTTGGCAAAAGGTTAAGCTACTACTTTTGCCGGAGGAGAAACGGGGACGCCCAACGCTCTTATAAATAGCGAATTCATCGATTGGCCAGAGATATCGGCTGCCACGGCGAAATAGTCTGCGAAATATTCAACAATGGCGAAAGGTGAAAGTTTAATGAACACATGGCGTGTGCGTATTTGCAATAATATTTCCATTAAATGAAATGGCAAATATTTTCCAATATCAATAAGCCAAATTTGCTAAATGTCAATATCAGAATGAGTTCTGCATATTTATACAAGGAATGTGCATTATTTTAATAATTAAAAGATCATTTGAAAATATTTATATATTCAACAGAAAGATTTAGTCAGAAATTCCTCAAATTAAAATAGATTCTACCCTCTAAAAGCCTCGGCATATACCCGTTATAGTGTCTTATTAACTAGACTTTAAATCCACAAACTTAAAAATTTTAAAAATCAGGGATTATTATTGCTTTACCAATCTGATTAAGTAAGGGTTTTCCTAGAACTTTTATCTTTTTAATTTTTTGATATAATTTGAGTATTTCCTGATTTCGTTGTATTTTTCTTAGAACTTTAGGTCAAACCGTTTTTTTTACTTCATAAGTAGTATATATATAGATAACTACAAGAGTATACAATATTTACATACTTAAATAGTATGTACTGTAAATATATATAGTATAGAAGAGTTATATATGAAATCTTTTAGACTAACTTGTTAGTTAATTATTAAGAAAATCGAATCTGAAATGATGCAGTCTCAAAATCAGTAGCAAATATTAGTTTTTTCTATCAAAGGTGTTAATAGGTAAGGCTCAGTAGCTCCTTGAATATACAAGGAACCCTGCATGTTTTTATTTGAGCTCCTAAAACAAGGCTCAACTTCTGATCTAGGGAAACTTCACTGCACTTACTGATACACCTGACCATGGCTGGAAATATTTTGAGAGCCTCCCGGAGGAGTCGCCGCTCCACGGGTTACTTTGCGACTCTCGAATCTGTGGCGACCTTCGGTGGAGGAGACGCCTGGCTCTCCGTCAATCAGCGTAGCAAATTTTTGATTACACCTACATTAAGTCAAGGGCAGGACAACAGTTACAGTTCCAGTTATGTGGAGCAGCCGATCGATACTTGCTCCCCGCTCCCCCTTCGTCCTTTCCAGACCCGGCCTTCTCTGGCTCTCGGTTTGTGTGACTGCGATTTTGCACACGAAAAGCAAACGAAACCAGAAAACGTGGCTCTACATACAGAGTCCATCATGTTCACTTATATACGCCAACTATACAGTCATATATATCTGTTGGATTTCCTTCCTCCCCGGTATATAGGCCACCCAGTGTGTATATATGTTTGTATGTACGAGCTTGTCGCTTTATTTGCCTTATTACTGACACGCAGCATATTTAGTAGCTGGCTTAGTGGCATTGCCTTGTTTATAGTCGCAGCTCTACGGAGCTGGATGGCTCCGAAACCCGATTCGGAATCGGGGCTCCCGGAACCCGCCGCGCCGCCCCAAGTCGGGTCGAGTCAAGTCGAGTCACTCATTAGCCTGTCTACGTGCTGGCCGGCGCTCGTGTGTATGCAAATGGGGCTGTGGGTGTGCACCTGTTCGCGTGGGGCGTCGTGATGCCCCTGTGTCTGTGCAACTTGAACTGACATTGACTTGTGTTTGTTTGCTTTGCGGCAAGTCGGGCCGAAACGAACGAAGTTTGCTTTAAAAAGGCAAATCTAAATATTAAGTATACGACACGTCGGTCGCTTCGGACATTTGTTAACTTGGCAAATGGGGAAATCTTCCAATTTGTAAGGCCAGATCTTAACTATGGATTGGTTATGATTAGATTTTTTATTTAACCGTTCTCATAATATATAACTTCTTTCTATATGCGAACTTATTATGTAGTTTACTTAATTTTATTTGAACCACAAGTTTTGTATAATTTAAAGACATTAGTCTTGTATTCGATTAAATGAAACGAACAATTCTTGATCAGCATCTACAGAGGAGTTGATTTAGACATACAGTTTCAAAATTTTCTGATACATATTTTAATTATTAGTAAGTGATTTTTCATCTATATTCTTATTATCGGTGAATTCTCTAATCTCAGAAGTATTATTTTAGATTTACCACAATCGCCATACTAAAATGTATCACTGATTACTATTGATTTCATTACATGATTTTCGAAAATTTCACATAATTGTTGGTAGGAACATATTCCACCATAAAAGCAGTATATTTTATCAAAATTACATAACAACATTATATACCTGATTTAGTCAGGTTGATGTGAATATTAAAGTAGTTATTTATTACACAATTTCATTGATATCCATGTTTTTTTTTGCACAAACAGAATACTATATCGTTTTATTACAAAGTGACAATATGAGCGAAAAAAGAACAAAAAAAATACTAACGAAAATATTTAAAATATACTGTAGGAAGATTATACTGAAATATACTGCTAGCAATCATTGATTTAAAAATCATTCTTATGGAAGTAATGGATTTCTTCAACTTCAAATCAAAGAAAAGCGTATTCGTAAAGTGTTGATACCTTAATGGCACAGGATTATTCAAATCGAATGGATACCATCTATATATAATATTAGCGCTATATCGAGAATCTCTTCGAAGACAGGCACTTTAATGGTTTTTTTATTGGGTTTCTCATTTATGCATGTGGCTGCGCTAAATAAGTGATTTGCTATGCTGCGTTTTCTTAACCTATTGCCTGAGGCATGCTGATATGGTTGGGAACAAAAATAACGATACTTATGACTTGTGTCTTGAAGCGTGCTCCCTTTCTGCCGTCTAAGTGCTTAACTCCTTTCAGTGTTCTCGTTTTTCAGTTGATGTTCCATAATCCCATTCCCAATTCTATCCGCCCCTCTATATATCTATCTTTTCCTATTACTTGATGTTAAAACATATTTGATATCATTATCCTAACTGTTAACTGTTTACCTCTGAAGTGTGTTTATGCCTTTACCTAACCAACTACTAACCTTCTCGATTGGATGCCAATTATGTTTCCTTTTGATGTTGTAATTGATGGCAGGAATATTAATTCTGGGAGCCAGCGATAAATTCAGTATTCAGTTTGAAAACGAAATTCGATTGCTTTTATATTAGACGTTACTCTTGTGATGAGTTGTATTGTATGCTTTTGAAAACTTAAAAACCTACGAATAAGTGTATCCCTACCCGCAAACGAGAGACGATCTCACACAGCCCAACTAATCACTTAACTGTATATATTTTCTATGCATCTGCCCCACCGTCACCGCAATACAATCAAACCCAATATCGCCACCGCAACCGCGACCACTGTGTGTTGTTGTCGTCGTCGCTTGGTGTTGGTCTCCGCGCTATCATGCTGTCGTTGTCACTCGGTCTCGATCCCGAATCCGATAACGATTCCGATTACGATTCCGATTCCGATTCCGATACCGATCTGAACCGACCCGACCCGACCCACAGTGCGCCCAGGGACGGGCCGCCTGGCTGGAGCGGGGCCGACGCTGCAGCGTCCAGGATCAGCAGCAGCAGCAGGCCACCTGCCACCGACGCTGGGTGAAGCGCAACCGAGTAAGTGCCACCATGCAGGCCTCGCAGGACATGGCTCCCGCCTGTACATAGTACCCAGCCCGTATCTCTGGCCCAACGGCATCTCACCTTCACCTGTACCTGTACCTCTTAACCCTTCCCATCACCGTCACTGTCCCACCGTCTCACCTCTCTTTCATGCACAACTTTCTAAGTGTCCAGCGCATTCTCTGTTAGGTGGAGCAGGCAGAAAGTACATAACCGTAGCAGCCCAAGATGTCATTGCCTTGACCAAATTTCCTTCTTTACCCTTAAACTGCGGCTTTCAAAACTATTTTATGATCAAAACAGGGGCTTTGCAAGGCCGCCATAAAAGCGCAACTCCATAAAGGAAGGACGGGAACAAGTTGTTTCCAAAACGTAACCGATTTTCTATTATTTGGAATTATTTAAGATAATTTTGCTTCTAAAATAAAAAAGATAGTATGTACAACTTTACTTAATTCAAATTGCTTTCTTCTCAACATTAAAAAAGTATTTATTCCATTATCAAGGGGTTAAATTTAGTTAGAATTTTAAAAATATTGATTTTTTATTTTTGTGTATATTATTAACAATTAGAAAATTCAAATCAATCTGACGATTAATTTTAAAGTTACACGCATACTTGTAAGGACGCATCAGAACATCAGGTAACCTTTAACACTTTAACCTTAGTTTTATAAAAAACAGTGGTTGAACATAGGAGTTCACTATATCTGGAAAACGGCTTAACCAATTAGTCTCAAATTTCAGGTCAATTATTTCTAGTCCTTTTTCATTTTTGGAAAAACTGTTTTTATAAATATAAAATTTCAAGCTAAACTTATTGCAAAAACATCGTTTTTTAAAGCAAAAACAAAAAAATATCTATACTTATTCCTTAAATTATTTACTAGATTGTATTTTACTTTAACAAGATCCACTTGATTTTATAATTTTTTATGATCCACTTCAGAGACAGAGTTGACACCGCAAACGCACCTCGTGGTGCTGTAACAGAACCGTTAGAACCGTTATTCTTAAAAATGAAGAAATTCTTCAAAATTACCATTATCTCAGGATACATAAAAAAAACACAATTTTGTTTCGCTCCTAACTAAATTTAACCCCTTGAAGAGATACAAATGTTTTCATATTAAATAATAATAATAAAGTATAATTATTTAACATTTTGGAAATAAGTTCAGTTTCAGTTTCCCTTCCTTCCTTAAGTTGTGTTTAAACAAAAATCACATTAGATACCATTTAAGATTACTTATTGATAATGTCCCTTTCCATTGGCAGATACAAGACGCCTCTTTGGGCGGCTCATCGGACGACGAGGATTTTCTGGGCGTTCTGCGCGGTCCCAGCACATTTGCGAACGCCTTTCTCTACGTGGGCCTGGGCACGGTGGCGCTGGGCTTGGTCATCGCATTTGTGGGCACCGGGGAGAAAGGCTTCAAAACCGTGGAACTAAGACTTATAGGGCCCTCTCTCATAGGCAATACCACTGTTGACTGAACCTTCCAGTATTCTTCTATACTAAAACCTGAATTCTTTACAGGATTGGGTCTGATCTGTTGCATTTTACGCATCCTCTTCTGCATCTGCCCATCGCACTGCATTTCATCCAGCAAGAAGACGCGCAAGAAAAACTTCAACAAGATTGATGCGGATCACACCACCTCGCTGCTTAGGAACGAAAGCAAGAGGGTGTCCATAGCGAGGGGACCCAGCATTCAGGTGGGATTTATTTTGGGACACTTAACGGTATCCAAAAGAACTAAAGTTGGTAGTTGGAGATACAATGTTGTTACCTAGTAGCGCTTGCAAATTATAAATTAATGTTTTCCAATAAACTCTAACTGTCGGGATTTGTTTAAAGCGTGTATGGTAATCGTCCAAGCTAGTAAGCCTTTGCCTGCCTTATAGGAAGGCTTTATAATACAAGGTTTATATACACACTTGGACAAAATAATAATTTTTTTTAAGAAAGGGGTTCTTAAAATCCCAGAAATTAGTGCAGAAAGAGCTACCCACTTTTGTGACAACATTCTTATAAATTGCATGCAGATCAAGTTAATTTTAAGCTGACTTACATGTTTCTAATATATTATATCTGTATATTATGTAGGCCAAATATCCAATAGCGCACAAACGGAGCCAGAGCAAAATGCTCAATGAGGGAATGGAGGCACTACGTCAAATTGCCACTACATCGTTGTTTATGCAGAATGAGCAGAAGACTGCCATTAATCGCGTAGTGCCGATCATCAATGAGCCGGACAGCGGAGGTAAAGACATAGTCCTAAGCACTAAACTTTGAATTTGAATCCACACTGGAATTAGTTTCCTTTAAATATGTCAAACAAGTAGAAAGTCTTTGGAGATCATACGAAATACACATTATATTCATGCGAATATTTCGGTAACATTTATACATCACCTTCTACATATGAAACAGTAAAGATAATGGTTAGTTAGAGTTTCGGGTTACAAAAGAGAGCTTTGTCAGATTGTAAAGAAATAAAAATATGTTAGCTGTGCAAAATTAAAATTAAACTTTGCCCAAAATAAGTAAGAGTGCAATAAATCTTTAATAATATAATATGAACAAAAAAATAACTTAATAATAGTTTCGCTGAAAGAGCCTCTGCAAAAATATTAGATCAAAACCAGAAGTCTGAAAGTCAAATGTTCTGGTAAAACATTCCTTTAAACAGAATCCGTATCCGATTTTAAAAGATAATCCAGTATTGTCTGTTGTAGATAATTTTACAAAAGATACAATGATCTGTACAAGAACATAATAGGTATAAGCTTTATACTTTATACTTTATTGTTTACTTTATACTTTATACTTTCTTGTTTACTATCTATACTGTATATCAACCATGAAAGCCTTTTCATAGCACCTTTTTCCTGTCCAGATGCTCCACTGGAGATGAAGAAACTGCAGACGGCTCTCAATGCCTGCGAGATGAGCGACGAGGAGCAAGACCACGAGGAGCAGCAGCAGATTGCCAAACCTACAACAGCCACAACTGCCGTTACGATTAGTACCACCAAAGACCCGACATCAACAGGAGCAGGAGCAGGTGCACCTTCGAGAGTAACGAGAGCCACCACACTGAGTACCGTCGACGAGAAGCCCGACAGCAAGCTGGTGAGGCAGCGAGTGGCCCTCCAACAGCAACGCACGCAGC
This sequence comes from Drosophila parvula, assembly GCA_018904695.1. Classification (NCBI taxonomy): domain Eukaryota; kingdom Metazoa; phylum Arthropoda; class Insecta; order Diptera; family Drosophilidae; genus Drosophila; species Drosophila parvula. Next base: position 33,643 of record JAEIIG010035258.1, on the reverse strand, counting down.
AGCAGCAACAGCAGCATGTCTCCAAGTCACAGTCGCTGTCCTCCTCTTCCACAATCAGGGACTCGCTGGATGGCGTCGTGGTTGAGGAGGAAACATCCCTGATAGATGCCGGGAACAGTGCAACAGCAACGTCTGCTGCAGCTCCAGCTGTGATACCGGGCAGCTACAGCACAGGAGCGATACCCAGACTCACGCGGCCGGGTCTGTCCACGGGAACGCTCAAGACGACAACGACAATGACATCGACAACGTCGACGTCGTCATCGACGACCACGACGACGACCACGCCCACCATCACGGCGCGGCTGCCCACGTCGCAGTCGCAGCCCATGAGCTACGACCTGCCGCCGGCCATGCCGCACACATATTCCGCAACGGCGACAGTGCGCGGACCGCTGGGCATGTCGATGAGCAGCTCCGCGTACGCGATGTCCATCAGCAAGGTGGGCGCCACTGCTGCAATGCCGCCAACCACCACAACGATCAGCCTGCTGCCGCTTCCGGCGCCGCCGACGATGACCACCACCACAATGGTGGCGGCCAGTAGTATTCCCGGCCAGGTGCCGGAAACCAGCGGAGCCAAGAGTCTGAGTCTGAGCTTAATGCAACCCGTGTCGGCGCTGCGACCAGCCACGGCGTCCGGCCTGTCCACGGCGTCGTTCACCACACAACTGGAGCACAGGTCGCATCCCTCATCCGCCGGATCGACCATGGGGCGTGGCAGCAGGTTGCAGGCACCGCCCTCAGCGACAGCGGCAGCGGCGTCGTCAAGCAAACTCGAGCCTGAACTGGTGCTCAGTCCGGCTAAGCTAGGCCAATAGAATAATGGGAATTAGTTTCGATCTTACTTAGTTAGCCGCCAGGTCATGTACATGTCTAGGTTCTATGCGCGAGTGTGTGTGCGACTGACTGGGTGTCTGTGCAATGTGTGTGCTAGAGTGAAAGGGAATTACATAGGCGGGGAACGCCAGGAACGAGAGGCGTACCCACAAACTATCTTTTAAATGTGCCACTAGAAAAACTAAGAGAACTAACTAAACACACACACACCCCAAAACTGAAACTCTAAAGTGGGTCATGTTCTGACTCAGATCCCTAAAAAATTAAGAATATGATATATGAATCCCATCAATTGGCTAACTAAAGTCCACGTTTCAGCTCAGAACATGACTTTGTGTTCTTCTTAATCGAAGTTGCTTCAGTGTCTGTGTACCTGTAAATTTCCCATAGGCTGTACTTATTTTTCGCTTGTCACCAGATTCCCCTGAACACTTTTCGGATGTCTCATCCACGCTGCAGCTTCCGACTTATTCCTTTTCAACTGTCCGATCTGCTACTCAGGCTTCAGGTGGCATAACAATCGCCCAAGTGCTCAGCAACAACAGCTATCCCAAAAACATAGCCAGGGTATTATAAAGTTTGTATTCCAAACATATCGTTAACGAAATACACAAACCAATGAAACACGTAATGTAATAAAGAGCCAAACAATAAACTTATCGCGAAGACGGTCTGCGTCCGAATTGACAAAGAAAAAACTAAGAACTAAAAATAAAACCGAAAAGAATATGGCTACAAAACCAATTAGATATATATTCAAAAATGTAAGCGTCCGCTAGACCCAAAGAATGTCAGACACCTAAATACGCAAATATAATTGTACAAGGGAGCGTGTTTCTATTGAATTAATTCAAAACTTAAGTCCACAGAGTTCAAAAAGTATTAGACAGTGGTGTCCGCGTCCTAGAAGCAAGCATTGAACGAGGATTATTAATAAATAAATTTAAAATGCAATGCAAGAAAGTCTGTTCTTATTATACTTTATTTTAGGGTCCCCATAGCAGTGGATCCTGCAGTTTCAATATATTTCTTAGATCGGTTTCTCAACATAAATTTGGAACAAGTCTTAAAATTTAACCTTTCACGTAATTATAAAAATAATAAGCATTTTTCTTTTAATTCTTTGGAAGTCACATTAGACCCTAATTTCGAGATAACGAACGGACGTTTAATCCTACGATTGTTCCTCCTAATGACAATTCAGTTCTAGATGTGTGAAAATCGTTAAACCAAATTCTACATTTTTTCCATAAATTTGACACTGCTTGCTCCTGGAACCGGAATGTCACCCAAAAACTTACGGCGTCTAATGAATAAAATGAAAATATAATAAACCGAATCCATAATGTTATGTATGGCCATATAACTAAAAGAAAAAGCAAATTTAACATCCTTAAAGCGAAATGTGTAAGATGCAGGTACAGCAAGCAAAGCAGCAGAAAGCCATAGAAAATGAAAAACCAAAATTTATGAATTAGTATGTATGAATGTATACTTTATGTGCAGAAATTAAAATTAAATACAAAAGAACATATTGTTGGAAATTATTTAAGGATTAATGGGTATTGCGGGATGTTAAAAGTTAAGGGCATAAAATGAAAGTTTAATGAACGGAATAAGAAAATCTCACTTCGTAACTCAGTCGTTTGTTAATTGCATACATTATTGTTATTAAATGGGTTCTTACAAATATTTAATTTACTGTATTTTATCAAGTTTTTTATTTATATCTGTTTAATTTATGACATTCAAATTGAATCGTTTGCCTGTAAAAAGTAGTAGCAAATGTAGCAAAAGTCTTACAGAATCGTTCGTCAATTTCTTACATATTTTTTACACAAGCTTTCTACATTGTAGTTGCCTTACACGCAGCGGAGCTTTACAGAAACTGAGAATTAATCGTACATACATACATACCTGACACTGGCAGTGTCACCACATTTATACTTTTTCTGTTAAAATCCTTATCAAGTGGTGCAAGCTAGTGTAATAATTTGTATACCCCTGACGGTTTTTCTGTAAATGGCAGTAAAACAAAGAAACTAGATTGCGTTGACAGATGGAAGAAAAGACGGACATAGCTTTATCGACTCGGCTGTTGATACGGATATACAAACGATGTGAACTTATGACTAAAATTCGAATACCCTGTACGGGTATAATAATAATTTGAAATTAAGCTGCAAAATAAGCTCAAAGAAGCTGGGTTGCGAAAACTTGGATTTTCAAAGTTTGAAAGCAGCCTATTATTGCTTCTTTGATCTTGCAAAATATCTAAACTTGAAACAGGGATCAAAAGCGAAACAAATATCGGTTTCGGTTACAGTTACGGTTTCAACCAATATAATTATTTCGGTAACGGATTCATTTTTGGTTAAAATGTTTCACACATTAAAAAAAAGACGTTCTACACTTAAAGCCAAGCTAAAAAGTTCTGCATGTGTACAAGAATTTAGCTCCCATTTAAAGAATATATGTTTTAACGTTATTAAAAGCATTTAAAGCCAAGTTTGTATTGTTTTTTAAATGAAGTGAGTGGGTTTCAACTGGGCCCATAATTTAAAAATTGTTCATCAAAATTCCTCAAGCTCGTCGAGTTCTTCTGATGGGTTTTCGCTCAAACTTATGTTATCAGATTCCTCGATATTGCTTTGTAATGATAGGATTTGAGAATACAACTTTGTAAGAAACTCAAACCAAAACAATTTCTTCAAGCTTTCCCATACTTTTTCTGTTAAATAAAAATCACAAATCTTAACCGCAAGGTAATTGCGGGTACTGTGGGACAAACGGTTAATAACTTTAAAAATATATTGAAATATTTCGGGTTTGCTTACGGTTATTTCAGTTTCGGTTAACCAAAAACAAAACTATTTCGCTTGCAGTCTTTAATATACCGCCTACCAAGATGGCTTAATGATTTTGTGAAATCTGCAAAAAATTTTCTTATTTGAAGTCCGACTTTCGATTTTTCCGTTGAGATTTTCCCTTGTTGTGCCGATCTTTGGCCAAAGCCTTTCCTTTACATTTGTAGAATGGCCAATGGATATAGGTTTTTGGTATTGGTATCCTTTATGAAGTAAATGACACTGCATTTTATTCCGTCGAAATGGGGCTACAAACAACTTGATGACGTTATTGCAAAAACAAATTGTTATTTCCTATTTCGATAAAATGAATGTGAATCCAAGATTCTGTGCTCACGTTATCACGCAGCACGAATTCCGAACCGGCCTTGCAAACGTTAAATATATTGTTTTTCTACTTTTAAGCAAAAGTAACCATTTAAAATTGTTACACATACCGATAATTTTGAAGATTATTTAGTTTTATTTACTTTTATTTTAAAAAATACATTTTCTACAGCTAATCTTCAAAAGCCCATCATAAAGAAAACGTTTAGCGATGTCCACTGTATCTTATAAACGGATCATCAAAAACAGTAAAATCAAGCGGATTTTGATAAAGTAATGTAGAATCTAGAAATTTATTAATCCTATATGTATAAAGTCCTCATACTATGAATTTTGATTATTACAATCTATCCTCATTCAATTGTTTTTTGGGATGATATAACTAATAAGAAAACATTGTTTTTATAACCTCTCTTTCTAGTATAGCTCGTTGTAAGCTCCACTATTACATGATCCTAATATGCATCGCTTCATATACAATATTTCAGTGCCAACGGTCAGTTCTAAGTTTTCGCCTCAAGATAGAACAGCCCACGACTAGAGGGAGCCCCCATACGCGTAAATAAATATTTCCAGAATTTCAAAAGGTATCTTTTTAGTTTATTTCACTTGAATGGGTATAAACGTGTTTTCCAAATGGTTTTCTGTGTGTGTTGTTATCCTTTTTAATCTAGTTAAATATATGTAAGTACAACGTGAAATATAAATTTGTATGCTAGAGTTGATTGGGTGGCCTCAGTTGTTAGTGTTGATCTGTTAAAACGAGCTGCCTTTGCCTTTGCCTTTGCTGAGGTAAGCTACTGTCGAGGAGAGACTTTTGAATTACTTCTTGTAATTCAGCGGTTAAAAAAGATCTACAATAACAATAATATTATATTAGCTTTTCTTGTGTGTGTGTGTGTTAATTTTGTGTTTGTATTTGTGTACCCACTACCAAACTTTTCATTAGAGTTCAATTCGTTTCAATTTAATTCTCATCTATCAATTCAGTCATGCCCAGCTCAAAGCAGGGCTCTTCTAAAATATCGATCAGCGATTCCAAAAACATCTTATCTTTTCTCGTGAATACCTAAAGTTGGGTCTTTGTTTCTTTGTTTGCTGAGAGTCTAAAAATACTACATGGTTACAAGAAATTTAAATGTATTGTATTTTAATATATTGTTAAGTATTTCATTGTTACCTCCAACTCCTGTTCCCGCTTCCAAATCCGATCAGCATTTGGTATAATGTACATATTCCAACTTTTAGGGTTAGCAATCAAAATAATATATTATATTGCAACTGATCACATCAGATTCCATAAAATGGTGCCAGATTAGGAACGGGAACAGGGCTGAGTTCATATGTATGTATGTATATTGCTATGTGGACACTACTACTGTTTGACATTGAGTTCTCTAATTGATTAATCGTGATTGAATTTCTAGGTATAAACATAGACACCAAAAACATTATTTGACTTTATTTCCAACTTATGATTTCTTTATTTGATTTCTTATTGTTATGATTTTAGCTCTTTTGTAAGCTGCAATAAAATACGTTAAAGGCCTGTTGTTAGAGCCGTGTTTTGGGGCCAAGTTGCCAACCATTTTGGTTGCAATCATATTCACAATACTTCCTGATAATGCTTAAAATGTCTTGCAGTGTTGCATTCGCTTTAGAGTGTGGCTGGTACCTTAAGCTGCTAAAAATAAATCTTTTGTGACGTATTTACTTATTGTTTTTCACCGTGTTAAGACGTTTAAAATGTCCTTTGTCCATACATTCATATATAGTATGATAGATATTTTGTCAGTGTTGCTATAGCAGCATTTTTCTTTCACATTGTTTTCTGTTAAACATTTTTATCACACCAATTTATATACGCTGGCGGGTAGTTGCTCATTAAGTAATCGTTACCTTTATCATTATCTGCAAGCACTGATTATACATTTATGTGTATATAATACAAAGCTGATCAATATAGAGAGGGAAACATGCACATGTGCATCGACAGTAATAAACAATTCTAACGCTTTATCACCTTTGCGCTTCAGCGAAGCCTTTTACCAACTACAAATGAAATGCAAGGTAACCGCCTCAGTATACACTGCAAAAAGCCTGAGGCTCTGGGTACCGCCTCGTTCGTAACTACATACATATGTGTGTACATATGTACATATGTACGAAACATCGATCCGATATTCATATAGCAAGTACCCCTTGTTACTTCGCTACTATCACACACACACTCACTGACCGAACCTGCTTTGCTGCCGCATTGTTTGTTGCCTTGTCAGAGAAGATTTTACAACTAGTATCATAGCTATTTTGTGAGTATTGCTTCATTTTTACAGGGTTTTCTGGTTTAGCCTATTATTCGATTGCTTCCAACTACATACATAGATTGAATACCGTCGTGTTAGGAGGGATAAATAAAAACCAATTTGTTCGTTTCAAATCAAAAGTAATTATTGTATTGTTGATTGCGTTAACAAACGAAGTTAAATACAAAATCATAAATTCCTTCTACGTATTTATATTTACATGTGTATGTAGTACCCTATTTAGAGTATATATTGTAGAATTCTTCGGACCTCCGAAGTGGCATTCGTTACAAAAATTAAAAGTTCGGCATGTCTCCATATTTGATCTCAAAATTAAGACTAGAAACATAATATATCAAACTTAAGCTCTAAACATTGCATCGAGGCATATTTTCATTTGTGCCTCGAGATACATTCTTTAAATATGTGTATTGAAGGAGAGTTGTGACACAGAAGTGACTACAAATGGGGCGGCGGACAAGCAGACGGGTTAAAATAAGTATTTACTGGGATGTGGACATGCTTGCACTTTAGTGTAATCGTGTTGTTTGCTTGGTCAACTTAGAATTGTCAACAAAACCAAGTTAACGGCTGGTGTTCCCAATAGAGAGAACGACAAAATATACGAGAGATCGTGTAAAAGTTTGGCATATTGCCCTAAAAGTTCATGCTATGTTACAAATATACAGTATTACATATATATAAACGTGTGTATATGTTCATCGCTTATGATTTGATTTGACTTTGTTGATTGCCTACGAGCTAATAATACCTTAGGTTTGCACTAAGATTTCCATAATGTATATGTATGTAAGTAAATGTGTGTATAAGTATATAGCTATATATATATATATATAAGTAATGTATACAATTGTATAATATTGCAATTTCCAAATGTTCAGTTTCATTCATATGATTCATTGTGTTGTATTTTTCTGGGGAGCGGGCGGGATCGAGGTCGAAGTTCGTGGACTGGCGGCACAAGAGATCCGCCCTTACAAATTGCTTGTCTTCGTTTTCACTTGGTAAATAACGTATTCCGTAAAATTTCAGTGGTCGATATTGGGTTTTTGGGTATGCTAAAATACTACGTTCTACAGATACATATACGTTTGACAGAGATTTTCCGTTTCATTTATTTCTTTAGGTGTCTTTAAACAGATTCAACTTTTGTTTGAATTTAGAGTACAAATAATGCTTGATTGGGTTCTTTCCGAAAGAAACGAAACAATCGAATGGCTTTATCTACATTTGTGTTGTTTTGTTTTTGTGCATCAGCGCCATATTATTAGCTATATATTGTATATTTTGTATTATTTTTATACTCCTTCAGGCCATGGTCAAAGGGCTATAATTTTCCTTAAATTAAAAGCCGTATTTAGATCTGTTGTGCTGGCATTTACCAAGCTGTTTTCTCTTATTTTACTATACAATTTAAAATATAAATTCATTTAAGATCAGATTGTAGGCTCTTTCCTTTTATTCGCTTTTCCACTTAAACAGATCTCGTCCGATCTCATATCTTAACGAAGATAATAACTGATAACTGAATCTTATCTACATTTTAGTCTAATACTCGAACGTCTGTGAAAATTAATTTGATTTGATTGATTTTATTAATTATCTTTTACAAACAACATATAATAAAGGAAGAAATATTTTCAATGTTGGTTTATAGAAAAACGAAAGCAAAAGACATAGATTCAATTCAAAAAGAGTGGTAATATGTTCAGGAAACCTTAGAGGGTTCTTCTCCGAATCTTAATTATGTAGAAAAATAAAGTCAATGGAAAATTGTTCGATTAAGTTCGAGTATGTTTAAGATCGTGTGTGACTGGAGTTCCCATCGTCCTACTTGACCCTTTGACCATAAGCGCCCCTTAAAATAAGCCCTTGGCGCCGACAAACTTACGTCGCCGGAATCACATGAGTCATCATTTGAGCGTATTGTAAATGTTATCCTCTCCTGCCAGCTCCACAGTGGTGATGTGTTGTGCTGTGTGCCTCTCGCCCAGCGGCATTTCCCCCAGGTACACGGTATGATAGCTGATGGCGCCGCCGCTCTTTGTCGCCACACCATTCACCTCGATGCGGCTCACTGACTGCGGGCCGGTGCTGGCCGCCGGATACTTGAGCGACGCGTAGTCACCATCGTCGTCGTTGACGGTGGGCAGCGGTGGACAGATTTCTGCGTAAATATTCTCCTTGGTGTAGTCCACGACCGGCGTTGGTCTGGGCCTAGTGGCAGCCTCCGCCGATCGCAGACAGCTGTCGCCGGTGGTGACCAGCGAATCACGCACACTCGAGTAGGGCAGATCATCTTCCACCAACGAAAAGGGCGAGGGCGAGGGTGAGCTGGGCAGCTGATTGAGTCCTCCGCCCAACAGACAGACACCACCCGCTGCTCTTCGGCCGGTGATGGGTTCCTTGGCCGCCGACAACTGCTTGGCCTTAAGCTGCATCAAGTGGCGCTTCTCTTTCTCCGCCTCGTGCAGTTGCAACTTCTGGGGCAGCGAAAAATGCCGCATTTGGTGTAAGCTTGACGAGGACTTACTATACTGCCGTGTCTTCACATGGAACTCATTGTACAGCTTCTCCGTGATAAAGGACTGCGGCGGCGGTGTCTGGTTCTCCACATCGTCCAGCTCGGTGCCCGCCTCGCTGATGGCGTCGACATCGCCCTGAGTTTGACTGTGACTGACCAGCAAGTCCGGTCGAGCCGCCTTCCGCTGGCCGCCATTCAACAGTTCAATGTCCTGCAGGGACATTGACTTCTGCAAGAGTGTGTCCAGCGACTTGTGCTCCATGGTCGTCAGGGTTGTGGTCTCGGTGTCAGAGGCTCCAGTGCTATTCAGGGATATGCCATCGTCCTGCTCCGGCTGGTCGGGATGATCCGAGCCGAACCGTTCCTGCAGCAACTTCGACATGTCCGTGTAGCGTTCCATGCTCATTCGCTTGGCCTGCTCATCGATATCCAACTCGGACGGCTGCTTTTCAATTTGATGCTGCTGCTGCTGGTGCTGGGGATGGTTCTTGCCGAACCACTTCTTCTTTGTGGACTGGAATACCTTCATGCGTTCGGATATGCGATTCGCGCTGGCTGCCTCCTTGGCCTCCTCCAGGTTCTCCAGATCGGATTTGCTCAGAAAGATGATCGAATCCTCCTTTTCGTGGGCCGCTGCCATGGTGCTCTTCTCGCGCCTCAGAATCTTGGGCAAGTGCAGTGGCTTCAGGATGCGAAGACCTTCTCGGCTTCCCTTGCCACCCGGACGATCCACCCGCTGAACCGTATCGATCTCCACCAGCTTCAGGAACGCATCGCAGTTGAATTGGCAGAACTTGAGCATATTCTGCACATTCGTGTTGGCCAGCATTCGCTGCTCGGTGTCAAAGCCCAGAAAACTCTTGAGCAGCTGCACATCCCGGCTGGGATAGAACTTCTTCAGCTGCAAAGGAGTCTGGGCGTCCACATCCTCGATGGAACAGCCGACAACCACATCCTCCTTGCTCACCTGGCTGATGCACAGCTGCTCGGGAATTTCGGAGCCTGACGCCGGACCCGAGATATAGCGCAGGGTTAGCGGCAATTGCTTGGCCGCCGCCACCAAGGCACCCAACCGATGCACACACTCCGGATTTAGCTTGCGCTGCGCATCGCCCAGTTTCTGGAGCAGCTGCGGTATGCCCGGTTCGATCTCATAGAACTTGCCCTTGGTGGACAGGGGCACGTAGAACACCTGCCTGTTGTCATTCAGCAGTTGGGCATACCGATTCTTCTCCTTTTCGCGTCCCAAATAGCCGCTGCTGGAGTGAGATTTGGCTGCATTTGAAGAGTTGCCGTGCTGCGAGAGGCCCTGCTGCTGCTCCTGCTTCCCATCCTCGAACACGGCCAACAGGCGAAACACCTGTCCGCCCCTCGCCGTCGTTTTTATATACTGCGGTCGTCCCTTAATGATGATGGGCAAGCAACCCTCATGAGTTGGACTAGCGGCACTAGTGCCGGCTGACGACTCCGTAAACGCCGGCATATTGTCCACCGAAGAAAACTTGTACACACGCTCCCGCACCAGCTGCATCAGAGAACCGTACTGCGTGGCCGTCGGCAAGCCCTTCTCGCTCAGCAACGAAAAGTAACCTGCAACAAAAAGAATTTGTCAATAAAATTCAATAAAACTGTTTCGAGATAGATGCATTACAAAAATTAGGCTTATATAAACACTTATTTATAAACAGCTAGCTAAGCACTTTCTTTATAACGACATCATTATCATCACGATATCCGCTCCAACCTCTAGCTCATACACACATCTCTACCACTAGCATCTAAGAACAAGTGTTGGGTAAATATTGCTCACTTAAGTGAACAAGATCACTTGTTCGCTTGTTTTATTTTCTTCAAAAGAGTGTCATATTGCTCACTTGTTCCCTGCTCAGTTGCTCATTGCTTAGTTTAATCAATTCATTTTTGGCGCTGTCCATATCTTACGTAATTACCTAGAGGCAGAGGGTCAGCGATATATTTATGTACCCTTATTTGGGTAATTGGGGAGCCTAGGACAATGATTACTTAATCCTTTTATACTAAAATATATTTATATATTTTTGATTTTAATATTTTATAAGAAAATTCTTGTTTTATGTTTACGTATCATAGGGGAGGGGTTCTCCCAACGATTAGTCTTGATCATATAAAGTGAGGTTGGGGGATTGTTCTCTTAATGATTACTTTTGATTAGGGGGAGAGGGTCAAAAATGATCACAAACGTGATTACGTAATATATGGACAGGCCCATTTCCAATTTTTTCTTAGTTGTTCATCTTGCTCATTTTTTTCATTTCTTTAAATTTGTTTAATGTGAAATGAGCAAGAGATCGAAGTTGAACCATTGAACAAAAAAGAGCAAAGTGAACCAAAATGAGCAGTGAATAAAAATGAGAAAAGTAAAGATAATAAAAAAGAACTCACTCATGTACATACATCAATAAGAACGCATACAATTAAGATTTTTTCTAATAGATCGTATTAAATCACTGTACACTATACCTACACCTTCATATAGACATATTACAGTCACATTTTCTATATCTTAAGATTTAAATCAAAGCTCATAATTTTTAATTTTTGCCCAATTCACAATACATAAACTGTTTGGAATAATTTCCTAATAATAATCCCATTTCAAAAACACTTTCTACAAGGACAGATATTTTGGTTCATTCAGCTTGTGTGCTAAAATCTTAAATCCATTATTTTCGACAGCTGAAGGTTATGCACTGAATATGATGCATAGTACATTCACGATGTTCTTTCCAAAAATGACTACAATACAAATAATACAAATACAAAGCAAGGCGTACGGATGCCATTATTCAAATGTTTGGGTTATATGTACATATACGTACATTCTTCAAAAATATATTCTTGTATATGCCTTTCAGTTTTGTAAACTACTAGTTATTACATACATGTAAAACGAGTGGTATTTACAAGAATTATAAAAAGTACACCAATATATGGAGCGTAAATCGAATCACTTCAATTTGCACTGCCGCTACTTATTTATTTATTTTTTTGTTTAAGAATTGCAGTAGGTTTAATGAATAAACAAAAAAGACCTAACTAGAGCAACCAGGTACCGTAGTTTTTTTTAATCAAAATTCTATTGTTGTCAAGTGGCTTTCAAAGGCTCAATTTCCGAAACTATTACTCTATTACTTTAAACAACTAGAAACATTTTACAAAGTGTAAAAAATAAGTTTTTGTTTGAATCGTTTCAGCCGGGAACGTCGAACACACGACTTATTCTTTTTATACTGGAGGCTAGTGCAATAGAGATAGATAAATTGGTCAAACAATTGTACTTCCACTTTATATAAACATTTGCAAAATGTATAAAATATATGTATATACTAAATATTGAAAGCTACTACTTTTAGACCGAACTAGATATATAACTTTAAAATTGTTATAAAATTGAGTCCCTAAAATCTACGTGCTCCGTTCATATGAAGGGCTTGGCTTTAATAGATTTTTTAATAAAACTAATCAAACATTTTTTATTTTGGAGATGACTCCTCTATGTGGACACATACATTTCTTGTTGGTACCAAGTTGAAATACCCTTCTATCATATGGGTACCGGGTATACAAATGATAATACCGAGCGCAGTAAGTCTATAAATTGGCGAATTGCATAATATTCGCACACATTCGGTTTACTTTGCGCCTCGCCAAATGGCTGTGAAAAGTCACATGGCATGGCGCACGTTGAAACAATGGCTGACCGCAGTTTCGGGGGAGAAGGATGTGGGTGGTGGTGAGCCAACGAAGAAGTCACAACTGTTGACTGGTTGACTGGCACCGGCACTGGTACCCCTTGTATTGAGCTCATTACATAACGCCTAATGAGCAAAAGTTGCGATTTCTTTTCATTGCTGAACTGTGACTGTGTCACGCAAGTTGCAAAAAAAAAAACGAGTGTGCGCGATATAGTCAGAGATAGTACTCACTAACCCCCATCAAGAGATCATAGTTCGCCTGTATGAGTCACTAAGTGAGTTGGTTACGACTAGACTATATATAATCCGGCACTACTATGTGCCTGAATGGATTCGTCATGAGCACCAAGATATCTGTGGGTAATATGTAAACAGGAGTGCGAATACAAACGCACGAGACACAGGGTTTAGTCGCGTAACTACTCCCTTTTTATTTAAACTATATGTATTTATAAGCTTTTGAAAATGATTTCGTCGAATAAACTTCTAACTTCTCTCAAGCTACGCAAATTGCATTTGTAATATTTTGAACTAAACATTAATTTAATTTCAATTCAACTAAAAATGCCTAATTTTAATTCCACATTTAAATAATAATCTAAGCTGATTATAGATTCGTGTACAAAGATCAAACTGCATCCTAAAGGGTTAACATAAAATTCTAAGACAAATACCAAAAAATTCTGAAATAATTCAAAGGTGTGCATATATCCCGAATTTGTCCAAGATTCATCACTTGATTTTGGTAGCTTTATCTCTTATAGACTCTGAGATCTGTTTGTTCTTACGGATATGGCTAAATCGAATCTGCTGGCGATGCTGATCAATAATATATATACTTTGCAGGGAAATGCTTCCTTTTACATTATCGGTTAGCCCTAAGTTGTAATAACCTTGTAGTCTATGGGTACAAAAATTTAAATAGACTTAGTTGATAATGCTGTTCACTACTACTTCTGTTATCAAACTCACCCGAAAACTCCTGCGGAATGAGCACCGTCTTTTTTCGCTGCGCTGCCTGTGACTTGGCGTTGTGTCCGTGGTAGATGTTCCGCTGACGCACCAGCCTATAGAGCAAAAAGAGCTCGTCGTGACCGGGCGGTATGCCGCCGTTGCTGCTTTTTTTGGTTTGGTGGCCAGGACCTGAACCAAAGCCACTTCCGATTCCGGCGACGCTTCCTCCGCTGGACGATGAATGGTTGCCGGTGCCGGTACCAGGGCCAGAGTCGAAGCGACCACTGGAAACATTTCCAACACCACTGGCCACAGGTTTTCCTTCAACAGAGGAGCTGCTTGAAGCTGCCGTAGATGAGCCGTGCGAGGAGCTGGACTGCAGTGTTTCATTGGAGTTTTTGGTCGTGTGCAAGATGCGGGCAACACGGGGCAGAGTATTCCGTTCCAGAAATACATCGGCGGGCAATGCTTCCTGTTGGGACTAGAAAGAAATTAAAATTGGCAACATTTTGTCAGATTAAAAGTCATTCAAAATAAAATTATCAGTGCCTTCTGTTCTATAAAAACTAAACAATAAATGGCGCTGGATTTGCAACTCGAACTTGCAATTGAATCTGAAATCAATCGTAGAAACCTTAATAGAAGTGTATAAAACATTTATAAACACAAAAGCACTGATCTTTTGGGATCGTTCCCATGATATGTATGTACATATATAATATATATAAATATATTATAGAGATTCCTTTTTTCTATTGTTGAATTGACTGATTGTTCATTTGACAGCTATATGATATAGTCGTCCGATCTGTTCTTACTTACATATGTACATATATACTAATGGAAACAAAAAAGATTATCTGCAAAGTTTTATGAAAATCAAAAAACTGAGCCACTAGTTTGCGTAGACACGGACAAACGGACATATCTACTAGATCGACTCGGATGTTAATGCTGATCAAGAATATTCGTCTATAGGGTCGAAAATTGACTCAAATTATAATACCCTGCAAGCGCATAAAAAAGGTTTTGAGGTTTTAAAGATGAATGTATTTATGTATAATAAATAATATAAAATAATCCTTTTAATAACACCTCTGTTAATATTATACTAATGAAAACTTACTTCACTGCTGCCCTTGGAGGCTTTGCTGTCCCCGGTGGAGTAATCGCCGCTGCCATTGAGGCCACCACAGAATCCCGAATAGCTACCTCCTACTGCCGCTCCTGCTCTAGGTCCTGACCCCGATCCGGATATCACCGCTGTTGCTCCCAAGTCCCACTTTGCACTGCTACGCGGGCGTCGTGCCAGTCGTTGGCTCAACTCGATCTCATTGCGGCGGGCCAGGCGGGCGTTCTCGAACTCTGCCACGGAGAACATATTGGAGCTAGTATCGTGGGAGTTAAAGCGCCGCAGCTTAGGCTTTCGCGCCCCGGCAGCACCCGTCAGATGGTGGTGGCCGTGATGGGGGCCCGCCGTTGTACCACCTGCAATAAAAAACGCAACGAGGAGAAGAGAATTGTGCATCAGTGAGGTAATCGCATAAATATAAATGCACACCTATGTGTATGCACATGTAAGTGTTTAATTGCCACCGAAGTCTGCAGTGGGAAAAACCCACATACAGTAAGTAGTATCGGTTCCACCACATCTTTCGGCCCCAAGCGAAATTCAGTTGGCGTGACGCAACGGCAGGCAAGTGGTTCAAAACTGTTGCTAAGCGCAGCTAATTCTCAGTCAGCGGTCAACGAGGCGATGACACACAGTGGGCGAATGTGGCCGCAAAGCGTAACCACAGAATTAAGAAGAATATCCGCCGGAAAACTAATATCAAAAGGTCTTTGGCTCAATATAAAGAAGAGTAAAAGATAAAAAATGATAAAAAAAAAACAAAATATAATCAAGAATTTAAGTTTTTACATTGAACTAAAAAAAAGGTACAAAATTATTTCGAATTTAAGCAACATATTTCAACATTTTCTTAAACCAGACTAATTACAACATTTAAATGAAAAAATGTAATACGTTTTCATTCTACTTTTGTAAATCTTCACAGATACTTTTGTCCATTCAAATAAACTCTTAAAAACTGTCATCTAAACTGTATTCGAGCTTCGATAATTGAAGAAATAAAACAGCTCGATTGATTTATGACGCGTTTAATATTTGTTATCATTACGCATTCTTAAACCTTGTAAAAGAACCCGTTTAATTTAAAAATAAAAATGTCGAACTTTTTTCTAATTAAAAACTCAACTAATATTTATAAGAGTATTTAAATAAAAATCATTAAATTAAAAAAGATCCGATCCAGGCGAATCTAAATTATATATTTGATAATGTTTTTTTTTGTTGTACATATCATATGTGCAAAGGTATAATATGTATGTTTGTAATACAAAACTCAGATGGTATGAGTTAGTTTATCTTGTTAGTTTAATATTGAGGAAGAACCTTCGAGCTAAGACACTTGACTTGAGTATATGGCAAACAATTGCAAAATATCAAATCGGATCGGATATCGTTAACAACTGAAAGCTATTAATAGCTATTCCCCACTCCGCAGACACAACAATAGAGATAACACCCTCATGGGCACACACTGTATGTATGTACATATGATTGTATGAACACAGTTTTGTTTTCATACCAAAATCCAAAAAAGCAATTGTCTGCCATGAAATCACTCAGCCTTTTTTCCAAACGATGTGAGTGAACTTCAAGCGGTGCAATTAGATATAGATATAGCGATTTTTGATTGGTTATTGTTTGATTGGTGCCCATGGTGCTATTTAAATCGCCTGCACAGTAGCTCTTTTCTCCGAATAAAATGAAACGCGACTTGATGCCATAAACAAAGAAAAATCTTGTCTGATACGTGCTAGGAAAATTTTGAGCTCATTTCTATTCTTCATCAGTACCGTAGCTGTCTGCCTTCAACATCGAGCGTTTGTCGTTTTGATTTGATTTATCATTGATTCATTAGATAATTTTTAGAAAAATGTTACATATATTTAAACTGATCTGTTAAGAGCAAAAAGTTGAGTGCACAACTTCAAAGTTTTAGCTAGGAGTCCAATTTTTAAACGATCCACTGTGCGCTGCTGCCGCTGATTGGTGGTCGGCGGCGCATTACTCACTTTAATTGCGCACATTTGGCTTAATTTTTGCCCCACGCACACATTGAATACAGTAAGTGCAGTTGAGGGCAAAAATCACAGCATAACGCCGGGAAGGAGCTAAAACGTTTTGTGAAATTGCGCTTATCTTTTGTGAAATATCAATTGCGGAGAACATGGGGGAAAAAGAGAGGAGCCTGAGACAGTGAGGGGTAAATGGGGTGGGGGTGTGTCATCGTCACGTTTCGTGTGAAATTACGCGAAGAGAAGCGCCAGCCTAGCGAACGAAATTCGCTGAAAATTTTCCAGGTTTAAATACCCTGACAATAATTCCCTATATGTATTTATTTTTGTAGTTCCAAGTTTTGACAGCCTAGCGACGTTTGTTGTTCTTGGGAACTTGATGTCAAGGATTTATCGAATTTCAGCTCAATTTGGTGGATTTCAAAATATATACATATCGTTATTTCCGATTCATTTGATATCCCAAAAGCAATGTTTTAAATATGTTTAAAATCTTTTTTATGAAATTCAAGTCGGGATCCATTTGGAACAGCTTAGGCTGCTGGAGAAAATTAAAAACTTGAAAGTTCTTCGCTTATCAGTAAGGCAAGATAGGCTGGATAATTATATTTTAGAAAGTATCACTTCGGTTTCATACTCCATAGGAGATAAATCTATATGATGGCTTAAACTTAATGATTAAATCAAAATAACTCATAGTAAGGGTATACAAAAGCTAACAACGCGCTGTCAATGAGCAAACAAAAAACTCTCTCGCTTGCCTGTTCACGTTCTCTCACTCTTTCGGTTGTTCGCTTGTTTGCAGCGCGTGCCTGTGACTTCTCCTCTCCCTCTCTCACTCGACCATACTCCCGTTTCTCACCCCACCGAGAGCTTACCGTTACATGCAGCTGCTGATGCAGCTGCGACGCTGTTGCTGGGTGCGCCCGCTGCTGCTGCACCGCCCACTCCCGCTGCAACTCCTCCTGTTGAGCCAGTGTTTGTTGTTGGTTGTGCCGAAGCAGTGGGTGTTGCTGCTGCAGCAGTGGGTGTTGATGCGGCTGCGGCTGCCATGTGCGGACTGCTCTTCACCAGCCAGTTGGCCAGGTGCCGCTGACGCTCCAACTCGATATTGCTGCGCTGCATTCCGGACAGCTTGAAGGTCTCGTTCATAATCGCAATCAATCAAACTAAATAAAACGCGACAGCGCGGCTGCAACGAGCGACGCGTCGCCGTCGAGTCGATTTTGCTACTGTGCGCCCGAGCGTCTCGCGATGTCAACTGTCAAAATCTGACTGAGCTTTTTCCTACCCTTTCAGAGGGTATTACAACGAGTCGTCCAAATGCAGCGCCCGCGCCGATCGTTGCTGCTGAAACGAGAGAGTCAAAAAGAGAGCGTGAGAGCGTGCGAGAGTTCGGCGAGCGGGAGCGACCAACGTTTACATAAGAGAGCGAGACCAGAGAAACTTGCGCACTGGCCTAGTTCGACAGCTGTACACTCTCACAATTATCATTTGGTGCAACACGTAGCTGCTTATTTGTTGATAAATATTTCCCAAGCTGCCTGATTTTGTTGGGGATATATTTATATGTAAATATATATAACAAAAATACTTATTTATTGATTTTTGTATAGGGAAAAAGGCAACTGGCTACCAACTTGAACTATTATTGTTGATATTGTAAACATAGCGACATACATATGTACATACATATGTATATAGAACGAATTTAAAAATCTGTAAGATTTGTGTGAGTGTCGTTAGCTAATTCGCAGACTATATGATCGTCGCAAGTGCGCTTTCAAACAGGCAGACTTTGAGGGGGTGGATGGCGTTAACTTATAAGACTTATAGAAGTATCCTTTCTATCCTTTACCCAAAATAAATAAAATAAGCGGCTGTCCATATATGTATTACTTAATCACATAGTGGCAGGGAGAGGATAAGCTAAAAGATTGTTTTATTTTGTGGTGGTCTAGAACAATTATTACGTAGTCATATCATATTTATATTTTAAAAGCAATTTGAGTTAGTATTATTTTTTCGCTTTCCCATATAGAGATGGAGGTTCCTTCAAAGATTACTCTTGATCTTCTTCTCTTGAGAGGGTCAAAGTTAATCAAAAATTTGATTACGTAATATATGGACAGTTCCTAATAATAAAATTTTGACTTTCATGGATTGCTTTCTAAATATTGATCTTGCAGGGTAAACGTTGTTTGCTAGTTCATATACCCTGAAACAAGAGTATATAAGAAGCAATGGCAAAATGTGCAAAAAAGATGTTGAGCTTAAAAAAACTCAGTCGCAACGCAATTGAGAGTTAATTGTTGTTGGTGCCACCGCTTCTGCTTCGACTGTGTGTGGCTGTATCCGTGTGGTGCATAATTTAAAATTGCCTCAACGCAACGATGACGACGTTATCAGAAAGCCAAACGCGCGGCTCTCTCTTGCCGTTCGTTGCCTTGTTCAATGTCGCCGCACCTTCTCACTCTCCCACTCTTCACCACCACCCGCTCCCTGCGAAAGTGTGGAAAGCGAAGCAGAGCCAGTACGTCTGGCAGTGGCAGCAAAAACAACAAGCACGCGTCATCTTCAAACGTCATACGACAACGTAATCGGTGCGATTGTTGTTAGAAAAGTCAGTGGGATGGGTAGAAGAGGCGGCAGTGTATGTATTTGCTTCACGGGTGCACATGGAAATTATTAAGAGGGATTTCTGGATGACAGAAATTTAATTTAATTTAAATTTAATACGAAAGCTATAAGTGACGTTATTCTTGGTGAGTTAGTTTTTACACCGTTTTCTCCTTTATACGATATGGGGTTTGTTATATAAAACTAATAAATTTATTAAATTAAATTTTTTGTAATGTTTCTATTTTTTGCTCAAAGTTTTATTCCTCTTAATTATTATCAAGCTCTACGGTTTATAAGCAGATCGGTAGCCCCCGTTCGGCCGACACTGTTTACTTACTCTCTGTTTACTTAGCACTCATTGTATTGAGTGTTTGCGTTTTTAGGTTGGCTTTGACTTTTGCTACACGCTTTGACTCTTTTATGTGCTTTCCCAGGAAAGAGTATCATAACTTTGTCATAATGTTGGCAAACCATTCGAGCGGCGGAGGCAAATGCCAAAAGGCAGCAAGCCAAAACCTAAAAAAAAAAAATGTGGCAAGCGCGTGGGCATGTACTTCTACATACACTGACACAAAAATTATTCACTTTAAATTATTTTTGTTCAATATCGTCACACTTTTTGACTACTGTACAACAAGATAAGGATGATTATGAATTATTAAGTTTATACATACATACATATGTACATATGTATACTACAATCTTCATCAGCCTCAATGTTAAAGTACAAGATAACTGTCTGACCAGAAAAGGGCAACAACCAAATAAGCTTGTCGTAATTTTTAGCGCAAAATTTATCTGAGCGAGAAGCAATAATACAGTGTTGTTAAGCGTCGAAATGTGCAGAACGCAAGCATACCTTTTGGTCTTTTTCTATTAATTTTGTATAGCCGAAAAATAATTAATAGTGACTTCTTTAATAGTAATACCAGAAGCCCGCTTTTTGCCATATCCACCTATCCCTGCATTGTCGCTTTGCATCTTACAAGGTTGGGTGACAAAGCCTCTTACTCGCATTTTAAGAAGTAATTTTGTCTCCTATAACTATTTAAAAAAAAAAACCTAACCTTAAAATAAATGCCTAATTTTTTTTAATGTGTACAAATGTATGTAAGCTTGAGTTTTCAGATCAGAATGACGAGGCATAACAAATGATCTATGTATGTATGTACATATGTATTTACAATGTATGATTTTGCAGTGTTGCTATGCCAAGCGAAACTGTTCAAATTAAGTTGAACGATCCGCAAAATGTTGTATAACTGAACATATGTACATATGTGTGTTCGAATGATATATGTATGTATGTACATATGGGTTATGGGGTACCCCGTATACAGCGTACATACATACATGCCGACTTAGAGTCGGAAACAGATGTGAAAATTATATTAAAGAGGGAACGAATGCTCTGGGCGCCTCGACCTCGACTATGAGATACCCGATACTAAGAATATAAATAAATCGTAACAAACTACGATTGATACGTTGATGAAGACAATAAATATGTATTCCGTGAACTTCGAGGATCAAAGAGAGTACAAAATTCCATTCCTGGCACCCAATTATACAAAATAAAAATAAGTACAAAAATTCGTTCGAAATTAATGCTAAAACTGTCTAAGTCTCAATTGATATTTTAATGAGATATGAAAATGATTTCAGTCAAAAGTGCCACGGTAGAAAATGTTGAAAATTAGGTTGCTAAAATATTTGCTGATTTTTGTTTAATTCAAAGTAGATACTGTGCAATCAACGTCTAGTAGAATATCAAAAAACTAGGCAAAGAATCGTAGTTTCTTTTTAAGTCGATCGGAGTAATTATTTTGTAGAGTATCGCATATCTCATGCTTAATAATTAGTAAGTTATTTAAATATTTTATTATTGTTTTTTAATGATTTCTTGTAATTATTTATTAAAGTAATCATTTCAAAGAGTCTTAGAACAATGTGCGCTTAAAAGATTTGGGCTAAGTATGCTTGTATGCTAAGTATTCGACTGTAAATTTATTACTTCTTAATTAAAATTGAGTTACTAAGAACATGTAAAAAAATTACAATTTTACTTTCAAACAATCGTCGGACTGTTAAAAAATTAAAATGTTTAATGTTTACGGATTTAATAGTGACCATTTTGATAGGCGACATAATGTTAATAAACATTGGACAAATAAAGAAAATATATTATATTAAGTAAGCACTCGGTTTGAATTTTTGGAAATATGAAAAATACCCATTTGGCCCCACTGTGCAGCGTTCATTGCCTTTGTCGACTGGTTCTCGGGGAATTGACTAATAAAGAATAAGCGTAGTCATTTCGCGTAGTTGTAGCCACCGCCTCAGGTGTTTCCCCAAGGGTTGAGGTGACTGTATTGCCCATTGTCTATCTGGTTTTTTGTATAATTCATTTCTATGCGTAGCTGTCGCCTGTCAGCTGTCGCCGCTCTTTTGATGAATCACAGGCCTCTGCCCAATAGCAGACCCAGCTAAATATACAGGCAAGCTAAAATGCAAAATTCATGGCCGTTCTCCGCAGTCCGTCCCCCGTCGGATGGAATGCGACAAAGGCACTCCTCGGCGATAGCAAATGAGCAATCGCCGGTTAATTCGTTTCGCTTGTCCGTAGCTCATTGGAGGCGGTGGTGGGTCCCAAAGCCGCCTCGGTTACGCAAATATTGGGAATCAGTTGCCGGGGTAACGTCTGCCGCGTTGTCCGCTCCTGTTCCCCCAAAGCTGGCAGGGGACATTGTGTACACATTAGGCCAATAGAGCATTTGGCATGTAAAGAACGTTTCGCAAATATGTAGATATGTATGTAATATTTCATGTGTAATGTGTACAGATTCTGTAAATCAGCATATGTAAGTATCTTTTAAAGTGTTTAGATATTTTATATGGTAAAGAAACAATTTTTTCTAAGCTTATGTACAGCATGTACACTTGGCCCTCCCTTAATATGGATTATTTTTAGCAGGAACTCAGTCTTACACGGTTACACATTTTCTCCTTTTCCTAATTTTTACATGGTTGCAAAATATCGATATTTCATGTTTGCTGTCGATTGATGCTATAAACCAAAATAAATCGTGTTGTTTAAATTCAGATCCGGTTATCGAACGACGACTTCAGTTTCAGAGAAGGTTGCAATAAATACTTCTGAGTCTAAAGTTTAGACTTAATAGGGTTCTATAAAGAAGATTTAAAATCCACCAAACAATAGAAAATAACAGATTTTTTTTTGATAAGGCGCCACAAAAAGAAAACATCTTAAAAAGGATTAGACTTAAAATGCCACCAATTGCAGTTTAAATTGGATATAAATAAAAACATATTCTCTTCCCATTTTTAAACATTTTTTTAAAGTTTAACCTGTTAAATGATTATATTAAGAAATTATTTTCTAATTTAATACCAACTTTTGACTTTTTTTGAAAATATGAATGTTTTACATATATTTAATGCATTTACATTGTATACTTTGGATAATTTTAAACACATTTCTACAACTTTAATATTTCGAGAATTTTAAGAACGTAACCCCTTATTTTGTACTGAATGGATGTTTGACGTTAGGTGAAGTTTTATTTTATTGTATTTTGTTTTATGATTTTTGTTTCAATTTATTTTATTTCAGTTCTAAATGATGCTAATATTGCTTTCCGACTTGTTTACCGTTTAAGGCTATCTTTAACCAGAAGTTAGCAACGCAGAATGTATAAAAGTATATTAAATGATGATGATTGATTCTAAATGTTGTTATTCGGAGCACAATTATTAATATTGTGAAGTTTTTTTTTTTTAAAGGAATAGTCCGATAAACAAAGTTACTTAACCTCAGTGCCACAGCAATAAATTTGGGTTAGTATCTAACCTTATTGTCCCCAAAATATATGTTTTGTCCTCGTTAAAAATGTCTAATAATACCGAAATATTCATAAACATGATCAAAGAACTAGATTTAATGAAATTGAAAGCTTGGCCTACCAACTAAGCTGCAAAAATTCTTGGCCGTAACTATAACCCTTTTGGTTTCTAGTATCCTTTGCCCAGAATAATTGTAAAGTAGGTTATAAATGCCTTATATTCTCCCCTGACTTCGTCTTGTTTAAAGTTAAAGTTCGTTTCGGGGTTTTAATGGAAAAGATGGGGGTGCCAAGAATTGGGGCTGGGGCGGCGCCCCACCGCCAAGCAACAGTAACTGCTCGCTGATATCTTGCACTGCGATTTATTAACAGTTAGCTGAGGCCTTTACCTACAACTGCCACAATAATTGTGGTTCCTCCCCGCGACGCCATTATTTTTGTTGCTGCATTTGGGAGCGAGCCCAAAATTTATTGCCTGCAGCCACATGATGAATGATTTTGATAATAATATTTTCTTATTGCTTTTTCGCCTAGGGCGAATTTCTTTTGCCTCCTTATTTTTGTTCTCCTTTTACCATTGCAGCAACTTTTAGCTGCGTTTTGTTGCCAAAAATGGAAGTCACCATGGAGCCACGGCTTAGGAGACCTTGCCACAAAAAGCTGTTAACTTCGGGGCATGTGCGGGATTGAGGGAGACAGGGGTCCTTGGAAGTCCCCCCTGCTGTTGCGGCCAACGCTAAACTAAACATTCGGTCAACTGACGAAAACATAAACCATAAGTAATAAACTAAAGGTTGTCATAAGAAAACTTGGACGGCGAACGTTTTTAAAGGAAAGCTCATTTGTCTTGCTAAAGTTTTCCGGCTTTGGCAGAGGGAACTCCATGAAGTTTTTTTATTCAAAAATTATATACATTAGGCAAAAGATAAAGGATTTAAGAATACATTTGATAAGTCTTTCCGTACCCATATTGTCATTAAACAGACTAAATACCTTATCAAAGCATTCTAAGCGCATAAAAATAAATAGCAAAACTCCCCAAATTCGTTTTTTCTTCAAATTTGTATGTCTTCTTCTTCCATTTTATTATTCTGCATTGAGTAACAAAATAGTAAATTGTTTCAGTTTGTATGGTTTTAGCTCTACTTACGAGTGACAAACAAAACTTATTTTTTTCAAAAATGTATCAATTTCTTTAAAAACAATATTTTTGAACATATGATACTTTTGCGCGCTATGGATTCAGTCGCAACACACGCGACATAACAATAAAACATATTCATTACCAGATTTCATCCCAGATTTATCCAAAAGATCATCTACCCCATTTGTTTTCATAAAAAGAGTCGCCAGCTTTATCAAGTGTATTCCAAGGATTAACGAAAGAAATCAAAACGAATAAAAAGTAGGAGCAAAAGAGCACAAAATAAATACATATGTAGATAAAAGCTTTGTTGCTCTCTAAGAGCTATGTATATATTTAGAGTTTTCAGCGATAATATTTAACAGGATGGTAAATAGAATCTTTTTAATTAATTTTGCAAATATAAATTTCGTAATATGCTGAACTTTTCCCATTCTTCCTATAGCAGTTTTAATTTTTACACTGCCTGCTATAGAATGACTTTTGCTTTACAACTTAGTCACTAGTTTGAAACGCATGGACGAACATGGCCTAATCGACTTGTCTGTTGATTCTGATAAAAAAAATATATACACTTTATAGGGTCGGAAATTACTGGCAATGCAGTAGAAAACTTCTGACTAAAATATAACGGTACAAAGTGTCCTTCATGTGGTCCTTTCGTTCAAGATCTACGAAATGTCGCCAAGATCCTACTAAAGGAGATGTCTATATTCAGGATTTTCAGCAAAAAGTTTACTAAACATAAAAAAATATATAGATTACAATATTTAATTGTGGCTAACGAGTATACACGAAGTTTATATATAATATAAACTTGTATACAAAATACAACACTAAAGCCGACACGTTAAAGCTTCGCTCAAAGCTAGTGCCCGAATGATAGAGTACATTTTTGACAAATTTATGATGATTGAATTCTAAGTGATTTTTAACGAGTTTTTGTAGCCACGGAGATTTTCATGAAGGGGGTACGCCAAGCGTAGAGCTGCTGTAAAACAATTTCGTCAACAGCTTTAATATCTGTCGTGTCAGTAATTGCATAATAAACATTAAATATTAACCGAATATCGTGCCATTAAAATAGGCAGACTTTTACAGTATTAAATGCAAATGAATATAGGGAAATTTTAGCTTACAATTTCCGTCCGAAATGGCGAGTTCTTCTTCTCTGCTGGCACTCCCATATCGTTGGCTATGCATCCGCCCACTAAATACGTAAATTGTTGATGGCAGCATCTGTGCAATCGACTGTAAAATTTATTGATTGCACAAATAGGCCCAACCATATCGTAGACATCGATATAGGCACAGATGCCAGCCAAAATGTATTGGGCTTACATGAAGCCTACGCTAGTCAGAGGTTCTAAAACCAATTTAGCATATTTGGCTGCGTTGGTTAAATTTAATTTGCACATCTGGATATACATACTTACCGTTGCAGAGGGTATTATAATTTTGGTACGAAATTAGCAACTTCGGAAAATAACTTTTAAGCATATGTTTATGTGTTCTTTATAAGCATAAACAGCAGATTCGATCTATCATCATAAAAATAGTAATAATACAAGAAAGAATGAAAGAAATGTCGGTGACAAAGCCCAAGTTAAACACAAGAGGTGCAAAAGTAAATACTTCCAAGCCAAAAAAGAAAAATATATGCATGAGGTGCCCAAAAATTCCCAAGTCTGGAACACGATTGCATCAAAGATCGTAGAAAAGCCACTTTCTGACTTTGTGATTAACATAAATAAAACATAAAAAAACAAGATAAATAATTTATTTGAATGTTTTAACAATTTTAAAAGTTAAAATAAATTATTAGTGTGCTTATCTTTTCTTTGACTTCGTGCTTTCCAACTTTAAATACAAATTTGATATTCAGTTCAGAGCAATTCCAGATCACAAATAATTTATGGAACTGATTAGCTAACCGTTCTAGCAACCAGCCGATATTCACACCCAAAATGCAACTGAACTATTGCAGCATTTTAAAGACATTTGGATAGCACCCGATAGAAATGCACACGTCCTTTGTGTGGGTTCCTTGGCGGGCGTATTCGTGCGTGTGATTGACAAGCCTTCTCATTGAATTATTAATTATGTAATGCGAAACCAATCGACTGCAATTTGCATATGAAATGAGCCTCACACGCTCACAAAGTCTAATTAAGGCCTGGCGTTGTGGCTCAGCCCAATGCTGAGTTTGTGGCTCCTCCAATCATATATGGGGGCCTGAATGAAAATTGCACAAATTTGCATAATATATACACCTTCATATTTAAAATGCCACGCAAGTTGCAGTTCGGCGCCGTTCCCATTAGATGCTTCTTTCTTGGTCCTGTACTATACATATTATATATATACTATATGCACAGATGGGTTGTGTTAATTGCACGCGGACAAATTGGTCACTTAGGGAAATTGGCGTAAGTATGAAAATGGGAAAATTAGTTTGTTTTCTTGGTTGGAAAACACATTCAAGCTTACCACGTATATGAGATTGTCATTCTATTACTTTGTCGAAATGTGTCAGCTTACGTGACATTTAAATTATATAAAAGAAACTGCTAGTCAATGAAGGCAGCGACCGATGAAAAATTTAATAATTTAGTTGATTTGGTTTACTTGGGTAACGTTTATCCTTGCAAACCCTTGGGCTTTACAAGTATACCGAGTATAATATCGAAACTACTGCACTAAAAAAGATTGTTTTGCTAAAAAGCAAAGGTAATATGTCTTTCTGATGTGTCATGCAAAAGCTGACACAGGTTTTCGACTGAGAGCCCTGCCGAGACAGCAGTCCACAAAACGCAGGGCCAGGAACCCGAGGTGCTCAGAAGGGAAAATAATAAAGATTGAAGCCCGGCAAATGTTTACATAATACGGACCACAGCAACAGCATCCGCAGACGAGTCGAGACTCTCCAGATCCCAGACGGTAGGTGTGATGTTTGAACTACACTCGACTGGGCCGCTTGCGTTGCTTTACTTTACTTTATCCCACTCTGCCCCACTCCGCTGCTCTTTGCCGTTCTGTTGTAAGGCTACTGTTTATGCCTCCGTCGGCAGCCAGACGCATTTGCATCCTTTTTTCCCACACATGAGCTCGCGCCCGAATCCTTAGATTCGCGGCGCTGCTGTGACGCACAGTGGAGCGTTAGATTATTTTCATGCAAAGTGATAGCTTTTAAACCAAGTAAGATAATCGACTAATCATTATTCAAATTTTGAAGAAAGGTTCTGAGCTTCTTCAGGGCGTTCTCCAATTGGTATAGATTGGTATTCAATTATGTTGTCAAGCGCCATTATTCTTCGAGTTATTGTTACTTTTATATCAATACTTTATTCACTTCCTTGTTAATTGCAGTGATTTAAATCGCCTCGATTTGTTTCTCTTCGCTTGAGTTTTCATATCCGTTTAAAAGTAAGTCAAGTCGTAGCCTTATTTCTTTGAAAAAAAAAAACATCTTAAATTCGGTTATTTTTTCTATAAACGTAACCTTAACCTTAACCTTTGCAGTATTAACATTAAAATGTTCCAAATTTATTTCTTACTGTTTTCAGAATCTTTTTGGTCGTTTTGCAGCCTGCAACTGCGTTGTTGATATTGTATCAATTATTTTACAACTTTTCCGATAACCATGGTCACGTGGATTATAGAAATAAATACAACAATTCTAAGCATTAAGTGATTATTTCCCTCAGGAAATATCGCATTTTTTCATAACTATAAATTTGATTTTATTGAGCTTTCGGTAATAATTATCGTTGAAGAACTTCACATAAGTTGTGTATTCAAAATATCGCAAAGTCTTAAGAGGCTATACCATTGGCATCCCTTAAAAATATCGTTTGTTTTCGTATTTGATAGTTTATATTTTCCTCTGAAATCGGCTAATATCTTAAATAGTTATAAAGACCGACCGCTCGCATGATCGGGTGATCGGCACCACCTGAAACTTTAAAAGTGTTTTTCTCGAAAAGATTTTTTATTTCAAAATTGCTGGCATTATAACTCATATACGTTTTTATGTCCAAAAAACATTCTATGGAGTACTTTCTTTTTCAAGAAGTTCCAAAAAATAGCCATAATTTTTAAGGTAAAGCTGGACTGGAATAGCTCCTTACGATTCTTACTCCTTTGTATTATCTAGATATGGTGTTGAATTTAAATATTTTTAATATAAAGTTTTTATTTAAATTTGTACTTTTTTGCCATTTGTTATCGCATTATGAATATCTGGTTTCCATTAAAAATATGCAAATATGCAAAAAGTTGCTTGCTACACTTGATCTTTGAACGAGAAAAATTCATTCATTCCATTTTACTTGTGCCTTCGTTGCACTTTGTTTTCACTTTTTAAAGCAACCAAGAAAAACCGAGAAAAAAATATGGAAAAAAAAGGTACGTATTGTTGACATATTGAGAGATTGCCGTAATTGAAACCAGACGGCACCATTTAAAAAGCCATTAGGGCTCGATCTGCCAGGGCAATGCTGCATTGAAACACAATGGCATTCCCCATTAGCAGTTAGTCCGTAGTTAGTCTGTTATTCAGTAAACCGCCTTTCGAATGTCTCTCCTCAAGCTTAGGCTTCTCGTTCTGAGTTGGATGGCCAACGGGTGTCTCTGTGCCCTGGTAGTGCACTTGGATCGATTCACGTTCACTGTCGATGATCACGACCTGTTCCTGTCCCAGAGTGCTGTTCTCGAGCAGGAGCATAATCGCAGTTATCTCTCTGGACATATAATGATTAGCCGGCTTATAAATGATATCACACTGATATCGTCAATGGACATAATTCGGCCTCGACGGCCGGAAATGCGTCTCTATAATGTGAAGCTCAACTTTTGCTCCATCCTTAATAATGGTTACAAAAATAAGTTTATTAGACTGCTGTACAATAATTTTGCTGGCTTTCTTAATGCCAAACCTAAATGCCCAATTAAGCCGGTAAGTTCAACGAGTATTTCGAGTGAGAATATTATTTAGCTCATTTAATTACAATCTCTAGTAGTTTTTTCAAATTTTTGCACTTAAGTTATTTCGAATATTTAATTGGATAAAATTTCAATTTAAACTCTTTTCTACCGTACTAGAACTTTAACTACTCCTTGACAAGGGCCTATGTCGACGAAGACTTACTACCAGATCTCCTTCCAGAGTGTACCTATCGCTTCAAGATTACCTTTGAACATAATTCGAAACCGCTGGGTCACATGCAACTGGATGGACGATTGGTCGTCAAGGTTGGAAGGTCAAAATGAAATTCACGTATTCTGTGCGAATAAAATTCAGCAAAATAAAATTCAGAACCAACGATTATCATTTATGCTTAAATTTCGTTGTATTTAGGCCATGATATAAGCAGGTCCAATGACTGCTATAATTGCTGACATGTCAATCAGGGGAGTGTACTTGATTTACTGACAAGTTAATTATGCTAAAACTAAAAACTAGCAGAAATAATTTACGAATATTCCCATTTTAGTTTGCAGCAAGAGAACATATAAAAGGATGGTTAATCAAGCAGGAAAGACGAACCATTTGCCTAATCAAAAAGTACAAAAATTTAATGCGGTTTCGTTTGAATGATCATATTAATTACTTATAGGCATGCTGGTTTGTCTCATAATTTTTAAAACAATATCAAAGCTAGCCATCTTAAATGATATAATAATTCATGCGGGAAAAGTCTGTAGATTCGGTTGCCATGTAGTCATCATTATAAAGTAGGCTTTCGTCATGAACACACTGCGTGTGATCTGTGTATTGTGCGTCTTTGTCGACATTGCCTCTACAGAAGAGCGCAACTTTCGCATTTATTTTGAAGAATTCGCGATCAAGTATAAGTCGCCGGACATTTTCGAAAGGGCGGATTGTACTTTGCTTCAAATTAATAATCGCAGCTACGTGAACGCTGAGATGATTCTTAAACGGAGCATTGGAGATATAGATGTGCGAGCCAGTATGGAGTTGTGGAAGCCGAACAGTGTAAAACAGAAATTGAAGCTATATGACGTTCGGATAAATGGCTGCTCCTTCTTGCGAAGTGTTCATGCAAATAAATTGTTTCAAATTTATTTGAAAAGCTTTAAGAAGCACGCCAATGTTAACCTACTCTGTCCTCTTAAAGCGGTATGTTACATTTCGTTACAAATTTAAATGTTTTTAAGATCTTGGTTTTTTTTTTGCAGAACTATAGCTACAAGTTGAAAGATTGGTTTTTTGATGAATTGGATCTTCCGCCGTATGCGCCTCTCGGTCAATTTCGTACGCTTACCGAATATTATTCGCAAAAAAAATTAGTTATCCGTTTTGTGACTAGTGGCGAAATAATGGCAAAGGTGTAGCTGTGAAACGCACGAAGAAGTCAAAGTTCAAAAGAAAATATTTAATAATAAATGTATTAAAGAAGTGGTGAGAAATACAAGTGAATATTCATGTTCACGAAAAACACAAAAGAAGAAAATATTGCAGGATTGTACTGCTGCAAGAACGCTCAAGATGCTATAACTTCGGAAGTAATCTGAATTTGAAAATGGTTAAGCATTTTAGGGTATAAGTTTTAAAAATAATTCAAAATCATTTTTGAAAAATTCTAGTGTTGTTATCCTTTCAAATATTTCAAACCCATGTTCAACTATATAAACTTAATTTACAAGAATATAGCACATCCGTGATTATTATTTTTTTTATTAGTTCAGCTCCTTGCACTTTAAAAAATTGGATAGTGAATTTGGCAATGCAGAAGCTATAGCTATTTCAAATATTCTTGAACAGAGCAAAAGTATAAGCATAAATAAATCCCGATCTATGGATTCATGGCTGGTATAGTGCATTCATCCGTAGGTGTTCAAAGTTAATTTGTCTATATACATATACAAATGTATGTATATATTTCTAAATTTAAGCACAAACGAACTATTATGTGTGCTGATTGTTAATGCTGATAACAATTTAAATATGGCAGAGACCAATTGGGTTTGCTGATTGAAATTAATCACATTACATTCGCTATAAAACACAATATAATTATCAAAATATTTTTATATTACATGTTACTTGGTACATGAACAAAATCGTATCTTTTATAGTGGTAAAAACTTAAATATGTCAGTACTAATTCAGCCATCATAGCCGTAATCGATCGAAAGTTTTAATAACTATAAATACTGAAGAACAAACCTTTTGAAGGAAGTTAGATAAGTTTGTCGTGATATCAACTTTGGCATCGTTCATACTAACTATCGATGTTACGCCTTCGATATAACGATTACGATCGATTGAAAGGAGAAAAATCCAAGCAAAATAATGTTTTATGATTTTCTATTGAATGCTTGCGACTTTTTTATACAAAAACTTGAAAAGCTCCAAGAAACACACAAAACCCGATCTGAATTATCCATTGAAGATGGTAAAACCGAAACGAAAAAAAATGTATGTCCTAATTGTATTTTATTAATTATTAAAAATTTTAATAAACCCATAACGAAAGCTTAAGAAATTAGCATATTAATGCGAAGGACCTACCTATCTTTGTTACATTTGGAAAATTTTAATCAATTATGGTATATTTTACGCAGGAGCGATTCGCATTGCGACTCGTTACTCGTTACGACTAGAAAAAATTGTCCTTAATAAGCATGTCAGTAAAAATTAAATCTTTAATCAATTGAACTTAAGCTTAGGTGATCTCTTATTTTTCACACAACCACAAATGAAAGTATGTGGAAGCGTACATTATAAATAAACCTTTTATTCACATGGATTTAATATAAAATTATTCACACATCACATAATTTGGTCATTTGCAGCATCAAAGCTTTAGGTTTACTCAATAATTCATAAGGAAATTCCAATTTTTGAACATTAACAATTTCAACAAATATATAATATATCATAAAGCGAAATCAGGTAATTAAAGAAATATTTAATGAGTGACAAAATAAAAAAAAAAACACTTTTCCATAATTAGTGCTTGCTCATTCAGTTGAAACATCATTAGGCAGGGTTCTAGCATTATAAGTTTAGCTTTTACCATGAAAACTTGGTTTTGGATTCGCTGTTTTCTCATTTTTAAATGCGTAAGCGCAGCGCATCGAAACTTTCGTATTATCGTCGATGACGTCAGCATTAAGATTTTCGACACAGACTTTGTTGAAAAGTTCGATTGCCAGGTGTTACAAATTGACAATAGGAGCTATGTCAACTGTCAAATTCTGGTAAAGAGAGATATTGATCAATTTAGTGCTCGCAACACCTTAGATTTTTGGAAGCCGAACGGTCAAGTTATGAAGCTATTCGATGCCCGGTTGGATGCATGCCGCTTCATGGAAAGCGTGCATAAAAACCGATTTTTCAATATTTACGCAAAAGCCTTGAAAAAATATTCTAACCTGAAATGTCCCCTTAAACCAGTAAGTGAAATTTGGTAATATTTCAGATATATATAAAATTAAAATAAGATACATTTACTCCATAGAATTACACATATACTTTGGATAAACTCAACTTAGACGAGCAAGATTTTCCCGCATTTATCCCCCTTGGATCTTTCCGATGCCAGACCGAATTTTACTTCAACTCGACTATGGGAAAGAGCACTCGTGTTACAGTCCGCGGAAAAATTTCAGCTTCCGTTAACACGATAAATTTGAAAGTTAATTAAATCATAAACTACCGCTTCCTTCACAAGTTTACCGGCGAACATGTATTCCCCATCGACAATCTGATTGTCGTGAATTATTTAAAAAGACAGCCTTTGCGGGTCGAATAAAATGTTGCACATACATAAGTACATATGCTTTTTCTTACAAAAAAATATCACATGCTATATATGACATATAATATTTGTGAAATACCCGATACCCAAAGTTTTTTTGCATTACATTTAAAGACAAATGCATTTTTCAGTATCACGTCCAAGCCAAAATGGCCGAAGCTCATATTCCCAAGGCTTTTCAAAATAGTCGTTTTCTTTTTGTCCACCAAAGTTTGAAACCAATAATCTAAGGCGTGTCTGATTGCGATTTATCCGACTTCATACAGTCCTTGATCAACATCACCAGCCGAGTTGATCTGTCTGTTCGTGTTTCAGTCCGTCTGTTTTTTGTCCTTAGGTTTCTACGCAAACAAGTCTCTCAGTTGTTCAGTTTTTGGGATTATATTTTCAGCATTCAGCATTTTATTTCTTTTCCAAACAGTATACATATGTATATGTCGAAAACGGACCACTATATCACATAGCAGCCATAGGAACATTCGATTCCAAATGGCAAATTTTCGATTTT